>APFE030795150.1:219719-245183 GCA_000404065.3 Pinus taeda
TTTTTTTTTTTTTTTTAGACAGAAGCGGTTATTTTTATTAAAGGGCGCCAACGCTGTGGCGATGAGCTGTTACAAAACTATTCTGGCAAATAGCGCAGAGCTTAAAATTCCTCCTTCGACAGTAAACATTGAAGCATAACTAGAAATTACCCCCTGCAGTATTCTAAACTCTCTGATGTCCTGATCGATTGGAGCGATGGAGCAGGCATCGATATTAGCGGCGCTGAGAATGTCAACAGGTCCGAACATAAACGTTGGGAGGTGATTAAAGCCAACGACGTGAGGACCCTCCAGGACAGAGTGCGAGTTCATCATAAGGCAATCCAGAATGGCGCAAAGGAAGCCCTTCTTTCTGTTTCCTTTGGATGCTCTATGGAAAGAGAACTTAGCGTTCTGGATCTGCCAAAAATGCAGAAGAAGTTCACCTGCCTTCTTTCGTTCGAATGCTTACCGCAGAGAACAAAATACAGGGCGTGAAGCCAGCGGAAAAAGGCCCAGAGAACACTCGATTTAGGGGATATTGCAAAGGGAGTCGACATTGTTCACGGACAGCGATTTTTTACTCCGCAGAACGCCTTGATTGGCTTCCTTATCTGCCTCGGAATTTAATTTCCTAGGAATATGATAGAAGGAGATCTTATGGAATTTGGGCAATATAAGCCTGATTTTCCTGAGAATGGTTGATAACTGGATCTGAGAAGGATTCTTATTGGTATTCAACGCTTGGATAATAATCCTGGAGTCCCCGAAGACTGAAATGGATAGGAAGTTGCAATTGATCGCTTGATAGAGACCCTGCCACAGAGCAAGAGCCTCCGCTCTGTTGTTAGATTCCTTGCCCAGTCCCCAAGCAAACCGGATCACAACAGATCCATCCGGACTCAAGAGTGCCCCACCTCCTCCTGTGATACCAGGGTTTCCTTTGGAGGCCCCGTCGAAAAAAAGACAATGTTCATTTAGAGTCGATCTCCACTTAATGAACTCTTGCTCCTCCAGCCTTATTTCCCAGTTGGAGAGGACGCTAGTAGAGGGGGCGGCAGGTTCTTTTTGGTTAGGGACCAGTCCATTCAACCAGAGTTCCTCCTCTCTATTCAAAGCTTTTCCGGGCTTTTTGGAAAGGTTGGCTGCGAGGATTTCACCCAAGAGAGCTTTAATTTTCATGATAACTCTGCACGAATTGCAGCTTTCGTTTCTGAAAAGTCTATTGTTCCTTTCCAGCCACAGCTTCCAGCAAACGATCTTGGGATCCATAGCCAGCAATTTTTGAGAAGTTGATTTTTGGAAAGGCCAAATGGAGATAATTTGCTCCAGTTTTGGAAAAGATTTGGGATGTTCTTTGGGAGCTTGAAATTTTCATAAGATAGCATAAGGACCCTCTTCCATACTTCTAGTGCAAAAGGGCAGGATAAGAACAAATGATCAGTTGTTTCTTCCTCTGACTTGCAAAGATTGCACCAGGATGGTCCTTCCATTCCACGCCTGCAGAGAATATCACGAGTGAGAATATTGTTATGGGCTACCGTCCAGCAGAAGAAATCGATTTTGGGAAGAGAGGGGGAATCCCAAATAAATTTCCATTGAGTTGGATTTGGAGGAACATTTGGATTGGCCATAATACTTTTGTAGCCTTCAGCTGTTGAATACGAACCAGAGACAGATCCCCACCCTCGTTTGTCCTTTGCTGTGGCTTTTAATGGAGCTTTCCCTTAAAGATTTTCCAAAAGAGCTGAGGCTTCACCATCCAGCCACTGAGGGACCTCCCCTAGTTGCCAGCTGTCCCAGAGACCGTCCTCCGTCCAAGAGGAAATGTCCCAGAGGGTGTTCAGATTGCGAGCTTGGAGCCAATCTTTAATATTGGAAATTTCTTCCATCTGGCTCAACGGATGATCACCTAGAATAGGATCTTCCCAGATTCTTATTTTTTGCCCATTACCAGGAATCCAATACAGCTTATGTCTGAAATGTTCCAAAGCTTTGATGCAGAGTTTAAAAACAGGAGAACCTTTGGAGGTTCGAGGAGGTTGGTCCAAGCATCTAAGGCGCTTCCCATGAAAATATTTTCTCCACAGGACTTTCTTGCTCCAACTTAGTTTTCCAGAGACAATGTCCCAAAGCAGCTTGGTTCCCAAAGCCAGATTTTGAGCGGCCAGATTGCAGATTTGAAGTCCTCCTTCCATAAAATGCTTTTTAATAGTATCCCATTTGACAAGATGCAGCCTTCTTTCGTTGTTTTCCCCCCTTCCCACAGAAAGCGCCTTAGAAGAACTTCCATTTTGTTGATGAAGGTTTTAGGGGCAAGGAGGATGGAATGCTGGTATAACGGAAGACTTGAGAGGACAGCTTTCATAAGGATGATCTTCCCCGCATTATTCAGCCATGAAGCTCCCCAGGCATGAATTCTGCTTTTAATCTTGTCCAGCAGGGGCATCCAATGGGCAACTTTAGGAATGGTCCTGAAGATGGGGATCCCCAGGTATTTAAAGGAGTCCCATGCCCTAGACCCTTCCATATCGAGAATCCTTGAAATATCTGATAATTCCTTAACCGAGTAGTTCCAGCTATAGATTGTGCTTTTTAGAAAGTTGATCTTGCTACCCGAGACTTCTATGTAGATGTCCATCTCCTTCTTGAATGATTTAGCAGAGTTTGTGCTTGCCCCTCCCAGCAGTAACGTATCGTCAGCAAATTGGGCATGATTTATGTCTTTGACCTGGAGAACCATGCGGAGACCCGGAAGGATTTGAGTCTGTTGATTATGGTCCAATTGAAAGCTTAGAACTGAGGCTTGAAACGCATAAAGAAGCGAGGACAAAGGGCAACCTTGTCTAAGGCCCCTAGAGGCTTGGAAAAAATCTAAAGGACGCCCATTTACCAAAGGCGCAATCCAAGGAGAGGTTATGCAGGCTTTTATCCAGGTAATGATGGCTGAAGAGAAACCCATTTTCCTCATAACCATAAACAGAAATTCATGCTTTACCCTGTCAAAAGCATTTGCCAAGTCAAGCTTAATCACCATACCTTTCTCCTTTCGGTGATAGCTTATGTGGACAGCTTCTTGCACCAGCACTATGTTGTCAAGAATCTTTCTCCCTTTGATAAATCCGCCTTGATTTTCGGGGATAATGGTCGGTAAGATTTTCTTGAGGCGGTTGGCTATAATTTTGGTGATTAGCTTGTAACTAGAATTACACAACGAGATTGGCCTGAATCTGTTGAATTCAGTTGCTCCTTTCTCTTTTGGAATCAAGGCCAGAAATGTTGAATTGATGCCGCCTCCGATTTTTGCACAAGATTGAGATTTCGTAACCATTCTCAGAAGGTCATTTTTTATTATGGCCCAACAGGAAATATAGAATCTGCCTGGAAACCCATCCGGACCAGGAGCTTTGTCCGGTTCCATGCTGTCCAATGCATTTTTAAGCTCATTCATGCTAATTGGAGCAGTCAGCATAGAATTGTTAGAATCTTGAACACATTGGGGGATCAAATTCATCAGATAGGCATGGGGTTACATTGGTGGATCATCGGGGGCAGAGTAAAGATCTTTAAAGTGAGAGTGAGTTGCCTGCTTGATTTCTTCAAAATCCTTAACCACTAAATTTTGGTGATGAATTTCTTTAACAGATTTGAACTGCTTGTGAGCTTCAGCTTGTTTGTGGAAGAAGCTAGTATTTTTGTCCCCAACGTTTAACCAGAGAGCTCTGGATTTCTGCCTCCAGTGTTCTTCTTCTTCCCTACTTTCTTTGTGGAAGTCTTTTTGCGGATCAATTTCTCTATGAAGAAGGTCTTGGGTAACAACAGAATTTTCCAAAGTTAATTGGTGGGCAGCAAGACTTTCCAGGGCCACTTTCCTTTTGGAGGAGGGAGATTTCAGCGTTCTAGCCCACTCCTTAAGAATTCTTTTGAGCCTCCTCAGTTTTTCTTCCCACACATAGAAAGGGGAACCTTGAACAGGTCTGTTCCAGGCAACTGAAACCATCTCTTGGAACCCCTCATGCTGAAGCCATAATGAACTGAATCTGAAGGGGATAGGGCCAAGATTTTCATCCGTGGAAAGCTCAAGAATAATGGGTTTGTGATCAAAGGTGTTGTTTGGCAGAATTTTGGACGAGGCCATTAGACCGCAAGTTAGGAAAGAGGATTGGACCATAAATCTGTCTAACCGAGCTGCTATATGGTTTGGACCCACCCTTTTGTTCGACCAGGTGAACTTCCCAGAAGAGGGCTCGATATCTTCCAACTCCCATCCCAACATGAGGTCTTCAACCCATTCTCTAGCTGGGTCCCTGACCGGGGAGCCTCCCTTTTTCTCATTGACATCAAGAGTGACATTCATATCACCAGCTATGATAATGTTTTCAGGATTGTTCAACGAAAGATAGGACAAAATCGAGTCCCAGCAGAATTTTTTCTTAGAAGGAAGAACAGGAGCATATATATTGAACATACTTACTTGGTGGCCTGAGTCTTCATGAAGGAGCTTCGTGAGAAGCCAATGGGAGGAGCTATCTTTATGAATCAGGTCATAGATAGAGCTATCCCAGAAAGTAGCGATTCCACCGGAGGCGCCTCTTGCACTGACAGCACTTCCAATACCTTTACGCCAAAAGGATTTGCTGGCATGGAGGAGGGGAGATTCCTCCAACTTTGTCTCCTAGATGAGGAGGATATCAGGCGAATACGTTCTTACTATATCTTTCAGGGCGTCTTCTTTTATTTTGTTGCCTAATCCTCTACAATTCCAGGAGACGTACTTCATTATTTATTGGCTTGGGAGGATGTGGCTCCTTTTGGAGCCGAGCCATGCTTACGCCCTGACCTAGTATTCATCATTCCCTTGAGAGTTTTTTGGGAGCCTTGGAGAACATCTCGATAGGTTTTCTCCTCTCTCAGTTTCTTCTTGGATTTTCGACCCCTGGCTGATTTGATAGGGGTGACTTGTGAGCTGTCTGATTCATAGGTTCCTCCTTCTGAGTCTTCATCAGATTCAGAGGCCAGGCTTATATGTTCTTCTTTATCTTTATTTCCTTCATTGCCTCCTGAGGCTGGTGGAGTAATTATTTCAGTACCAGTTTCTTTTACTTCCTGCATCTTGTCTTCAACTTCTTCTTGAGTCCTGATGGTTTCTGCGTTTCCTCCTGAGGAGGTACCAACTTTTGGGTCTTCGTTGGTCTTTAGATTGGTCTGCGGCTTCCCCACTGATCCAGAATTTTTCTTCTCCGTTGGTCTAGGGATAGCCTTGCCTCTTTTGATTTCTTTCCATCCTTCCTCGTCCTCCTTGGTCCCGGCCTGGGATTTGGGGCAATTCCATTGGAAGTGTCCGTGTTCATGACACGTTCTGCATTTGAAAGGTAGTTGCTCGTAGTCCAGCTTTTGAAAGTGGTGCCATTCTCCCACTGTAAGTTTAATCGCTTCGGGGAGACCAGCCTCTAAGTCAACTTCCACAAATATTCTTGCACAGGTGTATTGGCCTTTGTTATCTGCTTTGTCGATGAATCTGCCCAGACCGTTCCCAATCCTTTGCAATGATTGATAGCTCCAGCAATGGATTGGAAGGTTGGGGAGCCGAACCCAGACTGGAACTTCCTTAGGAACATCTACTGAGGGATCGAAGTCCGGGGTCCATTTATTGAGATACAGACCCTGATTTCCCATGAAATACGGGCCATTTCTGAAAACCAGATCTCGGTCTTCTTTGGTGGTGAACTCGAAAATGAAGAAACCTCTACCAACCACATAACAGATCACACGGTTCTTCAGCTGAGGCCTCCAGTTGCGTTGAATCCATTCATCCGTGGTTTTTGTAGATGGCCAACGCCCCATAAATTTCTCGACCAGTCCTCTGTCAGCAAGGGCGAGGGCAATTTTAATCGGCTGATCTTCTTGCAGGGCTATCTCAGGCACTTCCTCAAGTTTCTTGATGAATTTCGGAACCTCAGGGGCAGGGCGTTTCTTCCCTTTCTGAGATAATAATCGGCGGAAGGCTTCTTCAGACGAAATCGGAGGGGTGGGAGAGGATTCCCCACCCCCGGGATCACCCATGGCTGCAGCAAAGGAACGAGGCAGGGGGCCTCAAATCATTCCCACAGCACCCCTGCAAATCAAATCAAAAACTCAGGGCCAAAGTGCAGCGCAGATGACTTCCGCCCAGCTAGGGGGACGCAGCGCCGCAAGCAGTGAACAGGTCCAGGGAAGGGGGCAGGCAGAGCCCGCTCAGTCGCCCAGAGGGCCGAGGCCGCCGACGCACCCTCTGAAAACCTAGCAGAGCTCCGGGATCGGTGCTACTGAGTATATATACAATAAAATTGTAATAGATGTTAGTCATTATTCTTATTTTTATTTATCATCGGTTTTCACTTCATGTTATATAAATTTATTTATTATTTTAATCAGATTATTTTAAATTAACATATATTGATAAATTTAAATAAAAAAATTAATTTGAAAAATATAAAAAAATATGATTTAATTTATCTACTCCTCTGTGATTTTAATAATCATAAAATTGAATTTTAAATTTTATAAAATTTTAAATTTGATTGGACTAATCTTATATTACAAATAAATTTAAACAATGAAAAAAATTATAGAAAATAAATTTATTCCAAGAAAATGAAAATGAAAATGTTAGGGGAGATGATTTTGGAATAGACATTTAGCATTATTCATATTTTTTTATCATCCATTTTCATTGTATAATGTTATTTTCAAATTTCCATCCACATGATCCACTACTGGACTTGATCAATTGTGGTACTGCCAACTAGTGATATTTCAAAGCAAAAATAAAATTATTCTTAAATTTTTTAAATTTTATTTTGCATGATATATACATTATATGCAAGATGAAAGTCTAAAAATAACTAATTTTCATTTTTTTTCAAAAATATATACATCATCATACTAGACATACTCATTAGCACACATTGAAGTAAAGTTCATGCTTCATCGTAACAAAAAAAAAAATTATGTGAAATTTTATTCCTTTAAATAGGCAACATTATAGAAGAACATCATAGGACCATAGGAAAATCATGGGTTGTCTAAACCACTAACAATAAATAGACTCATTTAACTCAATTTTATTTTAATTATTATTTTACGTTTATGTAATTTGACTCAGTCAAAATGTTTATTTATCTTTATCTTCCCAATTTTAAGGAATAAAATTTCATTTACACATACACATTTAAATTATATTACTTTTATAATTATAAACAATTATATAGAACTGCAATATTTCAATAAAATATAAAAAGCTAATATACAAAAGAAAGATAAATAAATTAATATATAATTTTTATTTTTTTTAAATTTGTTAAATTTTGAATTTTGTTGTCATTATCAATGATGATGATAATAACTTTGGCTAAGTCAATATGGTTATGCATCTTAAGAAAATAAGAATTATAAGATTTCTAAATATTTATTTATGTAATGGTGTGTGTGATTTTTTATTTTACCATCACACTAAATTATATAAATAAATATATTTAAACATTATAGTAACAGTTTAATATTTCAAATATAAGTTAAATATATTAAAGAAACCTCTCTCTCTCTCTCCTCTCCTCTCTCTCTCTTCTCTATATATATATAATATATATATATATTATATATATATAATATATATATATATATAAATTAAAAATTATTTTGATCTTTAAATTTGTTAATCAATTATTATTTATATGAATGTGGCGCGCTAATTTTTAATGGTGTGTGTGTGTGTGTGTGTGTGTGTGTGGAATTAAATAAGAGCCGTTTGGTATTAGTGTTACTGACTTTGATGCTTTTGTACACATTGTCATGGAGCGATTTTTGTTTATTGTGCAAGAATGACTAATATTTCAAAAGATTGTAAAATATATTGATTAAAAAAGACTAAAAATAATAAATATTCAATTTAATAAAAATGTTTAAAAAATATATTTGATAAAAAAAATCAAAATACAAACATTGGATATAAGTTACAATAACTTTGGTTACTTAAAATATAACTTCTTAAAAGCAAAATAAAATATTTTAAATATTAAATCCTTCACATTAATTTTATATATTAAACAAGAGGAGCTGCAGGGGAGCAAGTCCCTGCCCTGAGCTGGGAAAAAGCAGCGTTACAGTTAATTGTTGTTACAGTTTGCAGAATGCCTAATGAGCTAAATATAATGTGTACAAGGCCTGCTGGCGTTAAAATATAACTTCTTAAAAGCAAAATAAAATATTTTAAATATTAAATCCTTCACATTAATTTTATATATTAAACAAGAGGAGCTGCAGGGCAGCAAGTCCCTACCCTGAGCTGGGAAAAAGCAGGGTTACAGTTAATTGTTGTTACAGTTTGCAGAATGCCTAATGAGCTAAATATAATGTGTACAAGGCCTGCTGGCTTGCTCTGTGACAGCATTGATGAGCTGGGAAAAAGCAGCGTTACAGTTAAAGCTGTGAAAAAACAGCCTTACAGTTAACTTAAGCTTGTTGTTACAGTTTGCAGAATGCCTAATGAGCTAAATATAATGTGTACAAGGCCTGCTGGCTTGCTCTTTTAGGATAAAATTCCAGATTTACCAGCGGAAGATCTAGTTTATCGAATTTCAGTGACTCAGATCTAGTTTATCGAATTTCAGTAAATGTGTCGGTCGTAGCTTTCATGGGAAACTGATAATGTGCCAGTCGTAGCCTTCATGGGAAACTGATACAAGTAACAAACAAATTGTACTGGTTGAGTTCTTTTGACTTTACATTTGCTGCCTGTCCAGGAAAATGCATCAGGGCTTTACCCCTTCTAGAGAATTGCCGCTGAGATTGAGTTGAATTTGCAACTTTCTGATGAAGCCAAGTTCCAATGGAATTGTTCTAGTTAGATTGTTCCACCCAACTGGAGCTCTAACAAGAATCGACAGTCTTTAACATTTCTTGGAATCGTTCCTGTTAGGAGGTTGTTCTGTAGGCGCAGAATTTGCAGCCACAGATGCTTGAAATTTTTTGAGGTTATGGGCCCTCATAGAAAATTGCCACTCAAATCAACATATAACAAATTAGTTGACAGTAAATCTGGGATGCTTTCATTAAAATGATTGTTTGGCAAATTCAACACTTGCAACTTTAGAAGTGACGACAGCTGATAGGTTAATGAGCTTGTCAAATTGTTGTGGCCAAGATCAAGTAGTGGGAAAATGCATCAGCGATCAAGGCATTTGGAGATTTAAGAAAATAAAACTAATGAGAAAAAAAAAGCGTACGTGCAGATTTGTAAAAAAATTGAAGGTGCTCATTTTAGCTACTTTCTCAAGACATATTCTGCAAATACAAACACAGTGAGAGGGTGCTTAGTAAAGTACGTGAAAATAATGAAATGTGTCGCGCATCGTATGCATGCACAATTGAAAAATAAAAAAAGGGTTTTCTACAGTTAGTTCACAACTTTGACCCTTTCGTCAAATTTAATAATATAGAACGCAAGTTATTTTTAAAAATAACATATATTAAAATAATTTCATTTCATGCTAAAAAATTAACATATATTAAAATGATTTCATTTCATGCAGTTCGATTTAATTTTATTCTTTACCTTAAAATTACTTTACCCACATCATTACTCTTTCTCCGCTTTATATTCTTGTTAAACATATTTCTTCGTAGGTAAGAATGGTACTTACTGCCAATAGACTTAGTTCTCTTTAGTGCGCAATGAATGTTTCAATGCATTGTGTGCATGCACCATGCTGAGCACGAGCACAAAGTAGTTGTTAACATGGTGTTTATAGAGGATGTTTGCCAGTAAAATCACCACCTGTCACTCTGTCGACGCACAAAATACAAAACCCACACCGATATGGTAGAACACGCTACCACAAACCAGCAGACATCTGATGGAAAACAATGAGACAAGTGGCACTCGTAAATAAAACGTGTAGTCCATGCAGGTTTGTTTTTAAATTTGTAACTAGTGTATAACTTCCAGTTACTATGAATCTGGATCTGCTTGAACTTCTGCGACTAAAGTTGTCTTGGCCTGCTGCTATGCCTTGTCCTTCCCTGTTATTCGCGGTGAAACCTTCTCGGAAGTGCATTAGTCATCTCCTGTAGCCGGTCTTCATTTGCTGTGCGAACAAAAAGCTATGGGTCATAGGCCACAAAGCTGGGCAGGTTTATGGTGCTCTCGGGTCATTGTATGAGCGAAATCCATCAGCAGTTGGAAAAGCAACAGAGTAAACATCCTTTGGATTAGTTACAGCTCAAATTCTCTCAACAGTTTAGAGAACTGCCAAAGGAAGAATACCGCACTTGGATTGCACAAAAGGAAGAATACTGCAAGCACTCGCAGTCGAGAAGGATACTCTCGGAACTCCAAGCTTCCTCACAGTTTTCTGTGGAAAGGAGACAACCCCGTCTGAGATAACACATGTAACTGGAGGAACATCTAGTTGAGAATGTTTCAACTTAGCAAGCAGAGACTAAGAAAGGGCAAAGCAGAGCCCAATGTTAGCAACATCGCAATATTTGCAGTTGTTGCTCACCTGGACAAGCACCCTGGGGGCAAGGCTTTTCTTGCAAACCCAAATCAGGCAGACCGCAGGCCACCTTAACATTGACGAGAGATTACAGAGGAAAAACAAGAAGTTGCAATTCCAAATCCAATTGGAAGAGAAAGGTGCAAAAGGTACAGTTTTCTCCTAATATTCTTTTTTTTTAATATGTGCAAAACCAGAGGCATTATTTAAACAATTATTTCAGCTTGCCTTCAAAAAAACATTAAGGGTGTGCGCCTGCATAGAATAAAATTAAGGGAGTGCGCTAAATTTGTACAATTGCTAAGTATTAATAGAGGTCAGCACATTTTTGCTCCTAATAACCTTTCTTAAATATTTGTGTTTTAATATTAAACATTGATAAATGAACTTTCGTTTTCTTCCACCTCTGTCACTTTTATGAAACGAATGTCGTGACTGCATGATAAACGAATTCTAGTAACTTCATAGCATGATAAACGAAGTCGTATCTTTTTTTAATCTGATGCAAAGCACACTCCGAGTTTCACAATCTTTTACCTGTTTAATATTTCGCAATTTAATTTGTTTCATACCGTTCGGTGATGGTAGATCAATGTTATAAAGAGAATTATTGAAAAACTTATTTTTATCGCTAGATAGTGCAGCAAGTCATGATTATTAAAAGCAGAAATAATGAATGGTACTAGCCCTATATTACCTTCCTGCAACTATGCCAAATTATTGCGAATAGATGCCCCATTTGCAGTACTTGTAACAACATATCGCAAGTAATATCTGCAACAAAATTTTAGAGAAAATCTATATCGATTAGATTAAATTAACAAATAGCGGAGAAAAATATATAAAAAGAACCTTACTGGATTGTTAGCTGCGATTCCCCTGTCTATGACATTGAATTCCCGTAGAATTTTTGGTCTCAAAGTAGTGAGCAGGAAGATATGTTGGTACTGAGCAGGAAGATATGTTGGTACTGCTGACGTTCCAATGCAGACATACTCATTTTGTTTGGCCTAAAACAGATATCATATATTGATGCAACTGAGATTCGAAATTTTACTCATTTTAAAGAACGCTTGGCAAATTGATATTATCATAAAATCTTACCGCAAAAGTTGAGAATATTACTTGATGTCACCGTTGCATTTGTGAACTGGAGAATGGTAACGGTGCCAACAGAGTCGTCAAGAACAATCTGCATATTCATATATGCTCTTGGAAGCAAACCCTGCACCTGAAAACACAGCAACATCAATGAAACTGCATGTTGTATTTTGGGTCGCCGTCCTCGTTTTTATGGCGTGGAATCAGAACATGCATGCAGACACATGGCAACAAGTGGCAGCAACTTCAGCATAGAACTTAACCTACGCTTCCCCGTAAAATGTTAACATTATATGTTAGGGGACTAATGCTATCTTTGCGATAGCATTACTTCAGGCGGGCGACACTCCGTTAATTAAAGCAACTGCTTTCCTAACTTATTCCTAAGTTTTCAGATGGTATACCTCGTACTGAGGCCAAATAAGATGAACATCGTTGTCATTGGTTAAAAGCACCTGGAAACATAAAATATGGCATAATATAACGCGGAACTTTGGTTTAAGGCAAAAGAATTTTATTGGTTGCCGGGCCAAACTAATGCCCACCGACCAAAACTGATTGCTATAGTCCCTGTCAGGCCCGGAGTGCAGGGACTAAATATACATCTTTACTATATAAAAGATATATTAAAAACTAAGATTGTTACCCAACATTCTCTATTTCATGGAAATAACACTTGTTGTCCATCGTTTTTAAAATGGCTATAAAGTCTTTTTTAAGTGAGATCTCCTCTCACATCTTGTACATGCACACTAGCTAAATTTTACAATAATATAAAAGTGTTTCAAATTCGCACGGTAATATGTATTAATGTCCACCTTTGGTTATCTCCTACATACTCCTATTCAATTATGTTTCTATGATTATTTTATGTTAACGATTCAATGTGTAATATAGTATGTTTTATTTTGACGTCATAGGATTATTTTAACATTATGTTAAAGATTCATTGATATGTGTTATATAGTTTATTTTATTTGGATTTTTGAATAGGTATTTATTTAATGCTGGTTTATTTTTTATTTTTTTATTAGTGTTTACGATATCTTGTTTTATTTGGATTTTTGAATATGTATTTATGTTCATATGATTATTTTAACATTATGTTAAAGATTCATTCAAAATGTGCTATATAGTTTATTTTATTTGGACTCTTGAATAGGTATTATTTATTTAATGCTGATTTATTTTTTATTTTTTTATTAGTGTTTACGATACCTTGTTTTATTTGGACTCTTGAATATGTATTTATGCTTATATGATTATTTTAACATTATGTTAAAGATTCATTCAGAATGTGTTATATAGTTTATTTTATTTGGACTCTTGAATAGGTATTTATTTAACGCTGGTTTATTTTTTATTTTTTTATTAGTGTTTACGATATCTTGTTTTATTTGGACTCTTGAATATGTATTTATGTTCATATGATTATTTTAACATTATGTTAAAGATTCATTCAGAATGTGTTATATAGTTTATTTTATTTGGACTTCTGAATAGGTATTATTTATTTAATGCTGATTTATTTTTTATTTTTTTATTAGTGTTTACGATACCTTGTTTTATTTGGACTCTTGAATATGTATTTATGCTCATATGATTATTTTAACATTATGTTAAAGATTCATTAAATGTGTTATATAGTTTATTTTATTTGGACTCTTGAATAGGTATTTATTTAACGCTAGTTTTTTTTTTTTTTTTTATTAGTGTTTACGATATCTTGTTTTATTTGGACTCTTGAATATGTATTTATGCTCCTATGATTATTTTAACATTATGTTAAAGATTCATTCAGAATGTGTTATATAGTTTATTTTATTTGGACTCTTGAATAGGTATTTATTTAATGCTGGTTTATTTTTAATTTTTTATTAGTGTTTACGATATCTTGTTTTATTTGGACTCTTGAATATGTATTTATGCTCATGTGATTATTTTAACATTATGTTAAAGATTCATTCAGAATGTGTTATATAGTTTATTTTATTTGGACTCTTGAATAGGTATTTATTTAACGCTGGTTTATTTTTTATTTTTTTATTAGTGTTTACGATATCTTGCTTTATTTGGACTCTTGAATATGTATTTATGCTCATATGATTATTTTAACATTATGTTAAAGATTCATTCAGAATGTGTTAATATAGTTTATTTTATTTGGACTCTTGAATAGGTATTTATTTAACGCTGGTTTATTTTTTATTTTTTTATTAGTATTTACGATATCTTGTTTTATTTGGACTCTTGAATATGTATTTATGCTCATGTGATTATTTTAACAATATGTTAAAGATTCATTCAGAATGTGTTATATAGTTTATTTTATTTGGACTCTTGAATAGGTATTTATTTAATGCTGGTTTATTTTTTATTTTTTATTAGTGTTTACGATATCTTGTTTTATTTGGACTCTTGAATATGTATTTATGCTCATATGATTATTTTAACATTATGTTAAAGATTCATTCAAAATGTGTTATATAGTTTATTTTATTTGGACTCTTGAATAGGTATTTATTTAATGTTGGTTTATTTTTATTTTTTTTTATTAGTGTTTACGATATCTGGTTGTGTTGTGGGAAGATTTTGGTAGTCATACTCCTAAATTCTAATCTATAAAAACGTGTTATCTATGTTAAGAGTCAAACTTGTTGTGCTTATGGCTATAAGAAACACTTAAACAAGTTCAAATATGGGAACTCAAAGTAGTTCACTATGTTGGATCAAGAATATATTAATAATTTAGCATTCGTTTAATAATCTTCCGTCTTTGAAACCAACATTTGGAAGCAATATAGAGATATCGAAGAAATTGCTAGTTAAGGTCAATCCAACATCTAATTAGATCATTGAGTCTAGGGAGCCAAAATTTGCAAACAAGAACTTTAATTTATTACATATAAAGCAAAAGATAATAGATATTTAGACAAGAAACTTTGGTGTACATTACTGGGTATTCCACACCAACTTCCAACCCCTTACCCCACTAGTGCCAACCCATATACTTATTCCAAAGCGTAATACTCCAAAAAGCATCCTTGGGAGCATGCTTTCAAATGCTCCTTCCAAGGAACAAATTCCAGGAAAGTGTTGCCTTCTTCTGGAAACGGTTCAATAATTATATAGAAGAGGTAGAGGGCACTTACATTCCTAAGAGTGAACGCACCAGCCTCAGAAAAATTCTTGTTTTAGCTGCTGTAACAATTTTAGAACAAGAAGTATTTTTCCAGTTTTAATTATCTGCTAATTTATGTCCATAGGCATTATTTCAATCTCTTGTCCCTCATTAGTGTCATTTGTTCTCGCTGGTAATGACTAATCCTAATTTGGTAACAACCAATCGTGCTAGATTTTCTCTATCTCCACGTGAATACAGTAAAAACTAAGAATGTTCCTTGAAGCAGCGCCACCTATGAAATGAGAAGGTGGCATTTATGTTCTGTTAACTGTTATATGTTTTCAGAATAAGTACTTTAAATGTGATAATTTCAAGGCTTAAATAAAGAGCGGAGCTCAAGTAATGGAGCATGCTTTCATGTGTAAACTTATCTCCCTAGGGCATTCTATTCTAGCCAACCTTCTCATGCATGCTTCTCTTAGCTAGATAAGGGTTAGAGTTTAGGTTTCTTAGCATATGTTGACTAGTGGGATGGTTGATCTACTTTTTGTAACCCTTTCGACTAGTGGGATGGTTGATCTACTTTTTGTAACCCTTTCCTCTCTAGTCAACAAGTGAGATAGAGTACTCCATGTTAGAAACAAGACAACTAGTGTGTTCAGCTAATTTTTCTCTGTAAAATTTTGTTTCTAAATTAATAGACAGACATGATTGGTGTTTCATATTAGATTTCCATTATATGATATCATATTGATGTGTTTTTAGATCTGGTGTATCTACACTTTAGTCTTGTTTGATTATGCAGTTTTTAGTCACCTAGGATTTGCTTTGGAGTGCAGGTATGTTTACGATGGTTTAATTATGTAGTTTTTAGTCACCTAGGATTTGCTTCGGAGTGCAGGTATGTTTACCATGGTTTGAAATTTAACTTGGAAAAATATTCTACATAATAAAAATCAGCTTTACTTGAAGTTGTGTTAATTATAGTATTAAAAGGGGATTTGCAATTAGGCATTGTTCACAAATGAGATAACATCATAGTATTGCTTCACCAGTAATGTCAATCAACCTTTTCCTAAAAAAAGGCATCACCCTCGATACATGTTGGAATTTGACAACTAATTGTGTAAATATGTGTAAAAATTGCATTTACTGCCAAGTTGGTTTTATACCGAAACAATAGTTATGTAACCGAGGAGGCTCTTATGAAAATGATGAATGCCCGAACTATTGTAATCAAAGAGAATCATTGTTGATTAAATAGAAATCCAATCCCTTTCCCTGTGGATGTTTCCTTGACACCCTGCCAAGGTTTTACCATGTAAAAACATTGTGTTTCTTACTTGTGCCTTTGCATTCAGTTTCATTTATAAATTTCTTGTTTAATTAACTGTTTGGCCAACAATTGGTATCAGAGCCATCATATTACCCTGTCTGTAGTTGTGAAGGGGAAAATAAGACGCCAGTTCAAATTAAGGGAGCAGCAGAAGATTATGGGAGGAAATGTAGCAGAACCGTCATTTTTTTTATTGAAGGAGTCTAGCTGCTCAGGGGAGACCATTCCGCTGCTAGAGGTGAGTTGAAAGGCTACCGCTTTAAGTGAAGAATAGAGAAAAGTGAAGCTTTGTTTGACGTTTGTAACGAAGGACAATTTTCATTGTGAACCACTGAGAGAAAGTGTCGTTGCTGGAGGAAGAGAAACCCACAACCTAATAGAAGTCTGACGCCGTTGTAGAGAAGCCTAATGTTGCTATTAGAGGAAGGGAACCCGCTGCGGAAAATGAAGGCAGAAAGAGTCATTGTTTCATAAAGAAGCCTTTGATCAAAAATAAAAATAAAAATATTACATCTAGGTAATTTTTTTTTTTACACTAGAAATATGATTTATGTTGAGCATTGTTGAGCACTTGTGAATTTGAGAGAAAAAAGAAATAGGGTTTAAAGTTTTTGGGGAAATTTCAAGAATTTTTTTAAAGAATCTGTGGAGGAAGCTTGAAAATAAATTCAAGAAATAGGGTTTAAAGTTTCTGGAAAAAAATTCCTTTGTTTTTTGGGGCAATTTCAAGAAATTTTTTAAAGAATCTATGGAGGAAGCTTGAAAAAAAAAAATCTGGAAATTAATTAAGAGAATTTTGGAAATTTCCTAAGAGTTAAAAAAAAGGTTGGGGGGGGAGGGCAATAGAATTAGATTTTGTGCAGAAAATCAAATCAGATAGAAATTTTGATTTTTGTGGAAAATCAAAATCAGAAAGAAATTTTGAAAACCCTAGCTGGAAGAAGGAAAATCAGAATATTTTAGTTGAAAGACTGAAACCCTAGGAGGAAAGAAATGGCCAAGATGACGAATGCAAAGTTCGAGGTGGAGAAATTCATTGGCAAGAACAACTTTTCTCTTTGGAAACTGGAAGTTAGGGATTTGTTGGTGCAACAAGGGTTGCACAAAGCATTAGACGGGGCAAATAAGAAACCTACTAGCATGACAGATTCAGACTGGGAGGACTTGGATGCTCGAGCTCTCAGTACCATCACGTTATGCCTGGCGGATGAAGTTCACTTCAACATTGCTGAAGAGAGTACAGCAGCAAGTTTATGGAAAAAACTGGAAAAACTATATATGACAAAATCGTTAACCAATAGAATTTATTTGAAAAGACAATTGTACAGTCTACGGATGAAAGAGGGTACAAAAGTTGCAGAACATCTAAATATTTTTAATACACTTATATGCCAATTATTAGATATGGAAGTTTAAATTTAGGAAGAAGACAAAGTTATAACCTTGTTGTGTTCTCTTCCCGAGTCATGGGACCACTTTGTAACTTCAATTAGTTTGAGCACCGTTGATTCTTTGAAATCTAAATCAGTTGTGGGAGCTCTCTTGTCTAAAGAAGTACGAAGGAAATACAGTACTGAAATAGCTGCACCAGAATCCGTGATAGCCAGAGGACGGTCAAAGGAAAGAGGAGAAAAAACAAGGGGATCTTCCAAATCAAATCAAAGGGAAATAAATATAAGGCAAAATGTTGGCACTACAATAAAATTGGACACCTTAAGAAAGACTATTGGAAACGAAAAGAGTTTGATAACCCGAAAAAAGGAAGAAAATTAGGTTGATTCAGGTATGATAGACGAAGTTTTATTTGCTGAAGAATTATGTATGATAGATGAAACTTTACTTATATGTAATGTCTCTCAGGATTTTGAAAGTTGGCTGTTAGACTCTGGTGCTTCTCATGACACGTGTCCACACATAAATTGGTTTACTTCATATGAAGATGTAAATGGTAGTTCTATGTTTATGGGTAATAATGTATCATGTCATACTGTTGGGATGGGAAATATTAGGATTAAAATGTATGATAACACGGTTAGAACATTAATTAGTGTTAGACATGTACCTGAATTGAAGAAAAAATTGATTTCTTTGGGAGTGTTGGATTCGGATGGTTATAAGTTTACAGGTTAGAATGGAGTGTTGAAAGTCTCTAAAGGCTCCCTAGTTGTTATGAAAGCAGAAAAGGTCGGAAAGATTTACAAACTCAAAGGAAGTACTTAGGTGACTGAAGCAGCGATTGTGTCAGAGAAAGAAGAAGAAGGTACTCACCTATGGCATTAGCGATTGGGTCACACGAGCAAGAAAGGTCTTCAAGTACTGATGAAACGCAAATTACTTCCTGTTTTGAAATCCTTGAAGTTCGATTTCTGTAAACATTGTGTGTATGGAAAACATTGTAAACAGAGGTTTAAAATTGGAAGTCATAATAGTAAAGAAATTTTCGACTATATTCATTCTGATTTGTGGGGACCAACTCTTGTTGTATCATATGGAGGTGCTTTATATTTTTTAACGTTTATTGATGATTTCTCCCATAAAGTTTGGGTCTTTATGCTGAAAAGGAAAGCTGATGTATTCAATGTCTTTAAACAATTTAAAGAAATGGTAGAAAAAAGAACAGGCAAATCAATTAAATGTTTAAGAACTGACAAAGGTGGTGAATTTACTTCTCTAGAATTTGAACAATACTATAAGGATGAAGGAATTGCTAGACACAAAACTGTTGTTTATACCCCTCAACAAAATGGTGTTGCTAAACGTATGAATCGGACTCTTATGGAAAGAGCCAGAAGCATGATCAGCAATGCTAACCTACAAAAGGAGTTGTGGGTAGAAGCAATATCCACTGCTTGTTATTTAGTTAACAGATCACCTTTAGTAGCAATTAATTGTAAAATTCCAAAAGAAGTTTGGTCAGGTTAGTCTTGTGATTATTTACATTTAAGGATATTTGGTTTTGATGCCTATGCTCTTATTCCTAAAAATCAGCGTTCAAAATTAGATCCAAAATCAAAATGTTATGTTGATGTTGGGTATGACTATGCGGTGAAAGAATACAGGTTGTGGGATCCTTCATCACGAAAGATAGTCATTAGTGGAGATGTAACATTTGATGAATCTTTTCTTTTAAAATCAAATTTTGAAAGAATTGAACAGGAACAGGTATCACCAAATCAACAAATTCAGTTGGAGGCTAGACCTTTTTTTGAAAGTCGAAAGGGAGGAGAGACTTCTAGAGGAAATGGTGTTGAAGATACAAAGGAAGCTATTGAAGCTTCTGAACCAATTCAACAACCAGTCACTCTAAGAAGGTCTACAAGGGAAATAAAAACTCCCAAAAGGTATGAAGATTTTGCTTCATCTTTTGCTTTGATTACTGAATATGGGGAACCTTCTTGTTATCCGGAATCAGTAGATGATATGGATAGTGAAAAATGGAAAACGTCTATGGAAGAAGAAATGGATTCCTTAGCCAAGAACAATACCTAGAATCTTGTAGAACTTCCTAAAGGGAGAAGTGTTGTTGGATGCAAATGGGTCTTCAAATTGAAACAGAAAGTTGATGGAAGTATTGAAAGGTATAAGGCGAGACTGGTAGAAAAAGGGTATTCTCAGGTTGAAGGTATTGACTTTCATGAGATTTTTCACCAATTGTAAAACTTGTTTCTTTTCGTACTGTGTAGCACTAACTGCATTAATTAACCTTGAGTTAGAACAGTTAGATGTTAAAACATCTTTTCTACATGGTGATTTTGCTGAAGAGATATATATGGAACAACCAGAAGGTTTTGTACAAGGTTGCAGCCGAAGATTAGTTTGCAAGCTCAGGAAATCATTGTATGGCTTGAGGTAGTCTCCAAGGCAATGGTACAAGAAGTTTGACTCCTTTATGGCGAGCCAGAACTTTATTAGAAGTGAGTATGATCATCGTGTATACTGCAAGAGTTTCAGTGGCATATTCATTATCTTAGTTTTTTATGTTGACAATATGCTTATTACAAGCAAAAGCATGGAAGAGATCAAAAGGTTAAAGTCTCATCTCTCTAGGGCGTTTGATATGAAGGATCTTGGAGCAGCAAAACATACCTTGGGCATGGAGATACATAAAGACAAGAAAAATGGTAAGCTTTGGTTATCATAGCAGAAGTATGTGGAAAGAGTACTTGAAAAGTTCTGTATGAATAGTGTGAAATGTGTTAATGTTCCATTAGCTTCCCATTTTAAGCTTTCTTTGGTTTTGAGTCCTAGAACTGATGAAGAAAAACAGTATATGTCTCATGTACCATATACAAATGTTGTAGGCAACTTAATGTATGCGATGGTATCTACAAGACTTGACATTTCACATGCAGTTGGGGTTGTCAGCAGGTTCATGGCAAATCCAAGTGAAGAACATTGGTGAGCAGTGAAATGGGTGCTTCGATATCTAAGAGGCACAAGTGACCATTGCAACATCTTTAATGGTAGTGAAGGATTAGTCTGCAGATATGTAGATGTTGATTATGTAGGTGATTTGGACAAGAGGAGATCTACTACAAGTTATGTCTTTACTCTTGCAAGTGGAGAAATTAGCTGGATGTCAAAGCTTCAAGAAACAGATGCGTTGTCCACTACCGAAGCAGAATATATAGCCGCTTCAAATGCCAGTAAAGAAGCAATATAGTTAAAGGTTCTACTTTATGAGATTGGAAGGACGCGGGAAAGAGTGAATGTACTCTGTGACAGTGAGAGTGCTATTCACTTGGCTACGAATTCAACTTATCACAGTCAGACCAAGCACATTGATGTAAGGTATCATTTTCTAAGACATGTGATCAATGGCAGAAAAGTAGCTCTAAAGAAGGTCCATACATGGGAGAATTGTGCAGACATATTCACGAATCCAGTTACAATAGAGAGGCTGCGATGGTGTTTAGCTTCTCTTGGCTTGTAGAAGAGATGATGAATGGGCATGGGCAAGGGATTAGGAAAATTGTTGTCAAGGTGGAGTTTGTTGGAATCTAACAACTAATTGTGTAAATATGTGTTAAAATTGTATTTACTGCCAAGTTGGTTTTACACCGAAACAACATTAAGGTAACGGAGGAGGCTCTTATAAAAATGATGAACGCCCGAACTATTGTAATCAAAGAGAATCATTGTTGATTTAATAGAAAATCCAATCCATTGCCTGGTGGATGTTTACTTGACACCCTGGCAAGGTTTTACCATGCAAAAACATTGTGTTTTTTACTTGTACCTTTGCATTCAGTTTCATTTATACATTTCTTGTTTAATTAACCTATTGGCCAACAATACATTAGGGCTTATGGTTTGATACACTTACTATTTTTTATTGCAGCTTATAAATAAGTGAGAAACCACGATAACACGTTAGGGCCCAGCATCATAGGTTCCCATCCAACAAAAACACATGATTCACTCAAAAGAACACCATTCACTATGTTTCATGGACCATAACAAAACCAAATACGAAAGAAGCGTTAAATTGTCTTCCATTGATGAGAGCTTGCACCTAAGCTAAAGGAAGTGCACTCTTTACGGCACAAACCCCCTTGGGACACATTTCTTAAAGAAATGATATCTTAACAAGCCAACATCTTCACTCAGATTTTCCATTATACTTGTCATGTTTAGATAATTAGATCTTAACAAGCCAACATTCTTGATCACAATTTCCACTATACTTGCCTTTTCAGTTTAACTTTGATTCTTAAAATAGGAGGTCCTATAGACCAAGTGAGTGTGTTAAAAAGTAAACATAAACATATCTTTAAAAGGTGAGAGTTGGCAAAAAACTCACATATTACATTTTTTCTCTTTGTCATTTGTGTGCTTGTAAACACAATCCTGCTCTCTGCACACACCAAACTAGGAAAATAACTAACAGAACAAACATCCATCTCTAGTCATACCGATGTAGAAACACACGAGCATCACCCTTCATGCATAAACTCCTCAGCAAGTTGCTACACAAAGGCTTACTGAAACTCCTTCTACAAGATGTGCAGAGGGTTTGTGTCCAGCAACATCAAAAACAACCACCCCATTTGAAGGGGCTAAAGTATTTAAATCATATGAAAATACAAAATTTCGAAATACATGTATATTAGCAACAATAATGGGCCTTGCTCCTATGCCCCCCAAAATCAAAGCTCAAATCCCCCTCTAGATCCTCCATCTAACCCTTCTCTTGTTTTCAATGCTAACTTCTTCAAATCATCTCTAAATGCTCAATCAAACCCTAAACCTTTGTATTAAACCCTAATGTCTTCAAACTTCCTCTGCACCCTCCATCAAATTGTAAGCCCTTGTTATAAACCTTATTTCCTTCTAAATAAGACAATGTTTCCTATAATTATATGGGCTTCCAAAGTGATTTTATTTACTCATATAATCAAAGAAAATGGTTGCATCACCTTGTTTAAGACTCGTTACTGTGCTTTGAGAGAAAAAAACAAACCCTTTAAAGCCAAAATTCGAACAAATTCACCCACCTCATATCAAAATGGACACCGCAGATGCCATGGAAGGTTATGAGGCAACTTGAGCTTTGAAAGATGGGTTTCTTCATCTTTGAAAATGAAATATCTATCCCTTATTTCCAGTATTTGTAAGTATGACTTCCCCTTCAAATCTTCACCATTTTCTGCGACATAGAATTCGTTGGGACGAAGAAAATGTGTCTGACACAATTATGTCAATTGGTGTTGCAATATTTGAGCTTACTCAGTATGATGGCCAGACAAGACAACCATGTAAACACATTACATAGGGCAATTATGTCAACGGTTGTTGCAATATTTAAGCTTACTTAGTACGATGGCCAAACAAGACAACTATGTAAACACATTGCATAGGGTAGGATAGGACAAGGGATAATGCTGATGCCCTGCGTTGGGCTCCTAGAAACCCCAAAACCAAAATTTAAACCACATAAATATATAAATATATATATATATATATAGATATGAAAAAAAATTAACGATTCAGATTAATAGTGAAACGTGGTTGCTATATGTTAATGGTTAATGGCAATGACATCATAATAATAATAATATTTTGTTATTTTGTTATCATTTATTGATGATAATGACTTCCAAGACCTTAACAAAATAAGAAATTAATGGATATTCTTTAATATTTTATTTATATGTGTGTTAATTTTGTATTATACAATACTTAAATTATATAAATTTATATATTTACAATTATAATAAAAGTGTAATATTTCAATAACATAAAAAACAAAAAATATGCATGTTAATAAAAATAATAATTTGATTAAGCCACATTTTAGCTATGGAAATAATAGAATTCCAACATGATTTTGACTAAATTTGGATGAGTATTTTGTGTGCCTTTGAGTTTTTGGTGGTGTCAAATCTATTTTCATCATCAAAAAAAGTCATTCAAACCCTAACAAACAAACAAAGATCATATTTCTACAAAATATTTGTCATTTGTAGCTTCTTTGAACAAGCCCTTAAAAAAATATTTTAATCTTAAATTTTTTTATCATTTATTTTTTAAATAGATATATATGTACTAATTTTTTATTTATATTATATATGCATTTAAATTATATAAATTTATATATTTATAAACAATAATAATAGAAGTATAATATTTTAATAATATGTAAAATTTAAATATGAAAAGAAAGTCTACAAAGAAATATTTTAATTTTAAAATATTAATTATATATATATATAAATATATATATATATAATATATATATATATATAATATTATTCTTACCATTAAATATAAAATAAATACAACAATCTCTAAATTTAGGGTTTGTAATTCATATTGTTGAAGAAAAAAATTCAGTAAAAAGCACATTCACAAATATTGGCTCAGCCCATTTCAAACTACCCAATATGGTTCATAATCACTACTAAGATGGAGAGTTGATCTAAGCATGAAATTAAATAATGTAGAGATAAAGAGAAATTTGTTTACCAAAAATTGAATCATAACCGTAATAAAATGAATTAGTAATATTTTAATTTTATTATAACTTTTAAAAGGGTATCAATTACCAAAATAGAAATTAAAGAGTTGTAATAAGCAACAATATAATAAACAAATAAAAAATGGTTCCTTATGAGATAAAGTTGAGTGAAACAGAAGTGGCTCATATCTAAGCCATTGTTATGATGCATCTTATAAAGTATCTAAAAAAAATTGAGCAAATCTAAGTAGGTAGAAATCATGGATGAGACAAAACAACAAATGGATGCAAAATGGAATATTTACCTCAATGTCTATCCCACAAATAGCGAAGAGTTAAATAATTTTGTTATGAAAAAAATTGTGGAAAAGTTCCATAACAATATATGGGGAAAAGAGTTGGGTAGAAATAAGAAGTACTATGTTTAGGAATTCAAGCCCACTTGTGATATCCAACAAAAATAGTACATTGGAACCAGCATTATGTGGAGAGAAAATATTCTTATTACTCAATTAAGAACTAACTCGCATGAACTTCAGTGTGAAACAAGATGGTGGAAGAGACCTAAAGAAGCTTGGGAAGAAGGTGTGTGTACTTTTTGTATTTCTTGGGAAGTGGAATAAGAAAATATTTTATTTTTCCTTGGCATTTTCTTTTCAGTGAGGGGACTGCTAGAAGGTTGGGTGAGCTCATCATTAATTTGAGTAAGAAAAGAATTGTATTCCAAAAGGCAAAAAGTAGGGAAGTTTGTAGTCCCATAGACTATTCTTAGTCTTATGGATGTTAAAATATCATTCATTCATTCATGTACAATTACAAAAATTAATAAAGAATAAGGAAAGGACCACAAATTAATTGTGAAGCCTTCTTATTTCAACTTAAGGTGGACGAGGATCTCTTGACTTTTTTATTTTTTAAATTGAGGGCCTAGATTGATTCTCAACAGACTATGTTCAACATATGCTTACTCTTAATGTTGTAGTGTATTAAAGAGTTTTTTGGGTTGCATTGACTTTTAATAAATTTAAAAAATTAGATTCATGCCACTTGGCTCCCCACCCACCAATTTCCTAGAGATTTGACACCAATTTCCTAGAGATTTGAGATTATTCCAGTTCTAATAAGTTCCTACATGATAGGTTCCTCATTATTATTTATAACATTCATTTATATAAGAAATTTTTTTTTAGCAAAATGGTCCATTACTTTTAATAAATTTAAAAAATTATATTTGTGCCATGTGACTCCCCACCCACCAATTTCCTAGGGATTTGAAATTATTCCAATTGTAATAAGTTCCTCCATGATAACTTCCTCATTATTATTTATAGCATTCATTTATAATTCTTTTTTTTCTTAAGTTAAAGTTGACCCATAACCCCTTTATACATAATTAATCAAGTAAATGTATGCATTAGCAAGGAATTCT
>APFE030795150.1:270435-333153 GCA_000404065.3 Pinus taeda
GCTTTCAACCCCCTCCTCCTTTGGCCCAATGCCTCTATTTATAGTATTCTAGAGGAGGTTATTCAGTTCCAACATCAATGGGATACTCCCTCTTTTGGATGGGGTAGCTCCTCTCTTGATGGGATAAGCTCCTCTATCATAGGGGTGCATGAACCATCTGGAGGCGCTCAATACACGTCAAAAACTTTTCTAGAAGGCTCTAGAAGTGACCACAAGTAACTTTTTAAAGGTGAAACTTGCGCCTTTTGACCTTTACAGGGGTATGCACCCAACCTTTAGCTTACAGAGCGTATAAGGACGCAGGTATAGTGTATTTGGGGTGCCTACACGCAGACAAGGTAGAGAGAACCTGCGTACCCAGAGAAAAACATGTTTTCAAGTGACTTTCTCTCTCTTTGAAGTTTTGACATGAAGAGCAGAGGTATGGGGCTTGACAAAGAGGACAATGTGGCTATTGATGAGGCCACATAGACTGCAAATAGTCAAGGTGACAAATTTCAGTGTAACAGGGATAGCACAAGATTTGAACCCAAGACTTCTGGTTTAGTGGGACTTCATTTCCATGGCCATTTCCAATTGAGCTATCCCAAGCAAACTTCTTCTTCTGTTCTTTCTACCCCTTACTCTTTTGTATTTCTTTCTTCTTCTTCTGACCTTGTTGCCTCTTCCTCTCTTTTCTTTGCCCCCTTTCTTCCTCTATTTTTCCCTCTCTTCCTCCAACACTAGAGGTTAGGGTTTCTCCTGGTGTGAAGGCTATGATAGTCTCCCTATCCATGTCTTCAAATTTGTTCCACGGGACAGGGATTCTCAAATGGTTTAGAGCATCTACCACTATCAATTTGATATGGCCATTGTGAGCTAAATGATGATGTTTTCCTTCTCTTACCTTCTGAATCATATCCATGATTGACTGCATAAGAAAATGATGGAAACTAAGTCTTTGAGAAAGGAGTCAGTATGAGAAACCTGAAGTGGTATGCATAAACTACACTTAATCTCCCTTCACAATATATGTATTTAAGGATATGGTAGACTACCTCATCCCAAGGGTAAGGAATACTTTATCTCCTCACTCCATTCTTGTCTCTATAGGCTTCTCTTTTGAAAGGAAGAAGTTTTTTCTAGCTTTGACATTTACTTGCTTGTCTTCTTTCCTCCATCTCATTCCTAGAGGCAAGATGGTTACTCTGTTGATAGTTTCTAGACTGAGAGAAATGGAAAACCCTCTAACAACAGTTGTGTCACTGTCTTCCCCTTGAGAGTGAAATGTTGTGGAAAATTCATGGGCAAGGTCGTCATCATACCCCTTTAGTAGCTCAAAGAAACCCAACCACTGGTTGTTTTTGAAGATGTCAATTACAAGAGGGTGTTGGTGAATTCTCATGTAGCTGTGGAATTTCAAAAATTCAAGTAGTCTCAGTGGTGAAATACTGGCATAAACAATGGTGAAACAGTGGCACAATGCTTGGTGAGAGTGAGAAAGAAGGGAGCTCAAAGTTATATTCACCAAGCTATTTCTTTTCTCTTAACCACAAAAACTTCCAAAAGGATCCCATACTAATCAATTAATTGTTATATGCTAGTAATTTCAAGTAGAAGTTTCATGAAATTAGGTGTAGAAACAAAGAAGGAGGTTATCACTTACTTCTTATCAACGCAATTTTGGGTGTGCATGAATTTTTTGAGACAATATTGACCCACTGTTACTCCTTTTTCTCCTCTCAATTCCTCTTGTAACTCCTCTCATCCCTCCTGTAGAAATTGCAGGCCAACCTGTAGCTTTCTCTTGTAGCACTATGTAGGTAGGGGTTTGAAACTCCTAGGTGGCACTCTAGCTTCTCGATGCACTAGCTTATCCTTCCTTCACTAAATTTTGGAATGAGTGATGGTGTAAATGGAGTCGATCCAACACATAATATCATTTTTTGGTTAAAATATTGGAGCATTGTGGTGACTTGGCATTAACACGAGTTTCTTCTTTTGGACCATTGTCCCCACTAACGGTCATCATCTCTCCCTCCTCGTGATTATCACCCCACTCTTCTAGGACATCAGTTTGTTTTGAGTTGACATTTCCATGTTGCATGGGTAACTTAACTCACACTTGAGTTGACTAGTCAAGGGTGGCCAAGTTCACTAGCCACCTCCAGCCTATTAAAACACTTTTCTCACTTAAAACACATTTTTATCATTTTTATGCTAAGGGAGGAGGTTATGGTTTCCATACCTCAGCATACCCATGGATCGATTTGTTGTAGATGCTTGCATGCTAGAGTTGGACCATACATCATTATGAAAAAGGGAGATGAGCTCTTTGACTTATTTCTTGTGCCTGTCTTCATTTTTTATTTTTCCTTGATTGTTGTTGTTGTTGTGTGTTTATGGGGGCTTCTTCTAATATCCAAGTTATTGCTGCTGGTGGAAATCCTCCCTGAGAATGAGGTGTATCTTCATGGAAGAAAATCAAGCTTCATCATCCCTTTTGGTGGTGAAAAAAAAAAATATTAGTGTTTGATGTGTGTTTTACAGGCTTCTATAGGAGGAGTTTCTTCCTATATCAGTGTCTTGTTCTCCCCTTTAAGTCTTCAGTTGGAATGATAGAGATGAGGTAGATTATGATGAGTGATGAGGATAGGATTAGAATCGTGGATGAGTAGTGTAGGCACTATAGAGATAGAATATGATAGCTTCTGTGTTTTTTTTTAGGTAGGCAAGAGTGGAGAAGTTTGAGAAAACGTTTGGTGAAATGAGTGGATGTATGATATGTGAGTGATGGAAAATTCATAGGAGGACCATCTTTATGATTTATTAGAGTCGGGATGGTATTTTGGACCATTTTCCTCCTTGTATCTCCCTCTTGTATCTCCACAGTCTCCTCCTATAGCATTACAGGATCTTCCTGTAGCAACGCAGGTCCTTCTTGTAGCAACACAGAGAGGAGGTGAATTTTGGATTTCTTGATGATGGGACGGTGGAGAGAGATAGTAATGTGAATGGAGAGGATGGGTATTGGGTGTACGGATAGAGGATTGGATGGAAACCTATAGGTCTTGGCCTGTAATCATGAAATTTTCCATTGTGTACAACTCTGCAAAACAGAAGAAAGGTTAGTAAATATGATATAAGCTCCTTCCTTTTTCTCTTTTTTTTGTTTTTTTTTTCTTTTTTTCTTTTTTTATTTTTCTTGAGATACACAGGCTTCCTCGGAGGAGGTTTTCACCCTGCATGCCTTCCCTAGGTGCCTCAAGAGAGGTTTTCATCTAGGGATCTTTATTATTTTCTCTCTCTTGTTTTTTCTCTTGGGATGCCTCAGAGAAGTTTTGAACCTAGGAGTTGGCCTCAGATCCCTCATAGAGGTTTTCATGCAGGCCTCTTATTTTTATTTTCCCCTTTTTTATTTTTATTTTATTTCTAAGAGTGTTGTGGACTGGAAGCTATGACACTCCCAATCACATTCAATTCCTTACTGACTAAACTGAAAAATTCCTCCTTGGATAGAGGTCTTCTATATAACTTCAACATGTAACCATTTACAAGCAAGTGGATGTCTTCCTCATCAATGGTTCTGATCTAGACAGATCCATTTTCATGACACTTTTCCACTAGGTATGGGCCCAACAATCTTGTCATTAGCTTCCCTTTAAAATATTTGAACCTAGAATCATATAATAGGGCTCAATACCCTTCTTCAAAAATCGTTTCCTTGATATGATTTTCATCCTAGACCTTCCTTTTCATCTATATGACTTCAGTGTGTAAGAGATCTTGCATTTTGAACTCATCTAACCATTCGGTTGGAGAAAACTTTCTTGTTGTGTTGTTGTGACATCTAAGTCCAAATGAGCTGCCATTATCAAAGTGTTATATTCAAAATCAACAGAAATCATAGCCTTATGTCCATAAACCAAATCATATGGAGTGAATCCAGTGGTGGTTTTCCAAGTGGTAATATAGGCCCAAGTGGACTCTACTAGTCTGTCTTCCCAATCTTTGATGCTACTGCTAACAACTTTGGTGAGGATACTCTCCAGTGCTCTATTTGTGACCTCTACTTACCCATTTTCTTGAGGATGATAGGTAGTGGATGTCTTGTGCTTGATATGTTGTTGCCTGATGTGATCCTCAATCAAATTAGATGTGACATGTACTCCTTGATCAGTGACTACCTTCCTTGGATACCGAAACTTATAGAAGATGTTCTCTCATAAAAAAAATCCACTTTCTTCCCGGTTGTTGCTTTGACTGCATTTGTCTCAGCCCAATTCTTCAAGTAATCAATGCACACAACGGTCTACTTTTTCTTCTGTGATGGTGGATCAATTGACCCAATGAAATCCATGCCCCACATGTCAAATGGCTCTAAGGCCACTTCAAGTTTTAGGGGAATTTCATCCCTGGGTATGGGTTTTCCCATTCTTTTGCACTGATCACATCTTGTGGTATATATCCTTGTATCTTGATGTAAGGTGGGCCAATAGTAACTAGCCTATAAAACTTTAAAGCTTATCCTTTTTGCAGAAAAATAACCTCCACAAGGACCATCATGACATGCTAAGAGGATGTCAAATACCTCATCCTCTCTTACACATCTCCTCAAGATTTTATCTTGTCCCAATCGAAAGAGATTACCCTCAATCCAAGTGAAAGGAGATATTTTCCTTACAATCTTCCTTTTCTCCCTAGGTGATAGATCAAGATGGAACCTCCCAGTAGCCAAGTAGTTTGTTATGTCAAAAAATAAAGGAGAAAGCACTGATATAGAAAATAGGTGCTCATATGTCAATTTATCATCCACCATCTCTTCATTACCTGCAAGTAAGGTTAACCTGGAAAAAAAATCTGCAACCACATTTTCTTTTCTTGGTTTGTCAATGATAGTCAAATCAAATTGTTGTAGCAACAACAACCACCTAATTATCCTAACATTAACATCAGGCTTCTTCATCAAATATTTAATAGCTACATGATTAGTATGAACAAAATTTTGGTACCTAGTGATATAGTGCCTAAATTTATTTAAAGAATGTATTACAACTAGGAGCTCCTTTTTAGTGACAATGTAATTCATGTCGGCTTTAGAAAAATTCTTAATAATGAAGTAAATGGCATCAGGAAACTTATCCTCTACTTGTCCCAAGGCTCCCCCCACAGCTTTGTCTGATGCATCAGTATGGACATGGAAAGGAAATGCCCATTTGGGACCTCTTAGGATGGGTGCAGTAGTCAAATTGTTTTGCAACACTTCAATGGCCTCTTGATAATTGTTGGTCCAACATAAATCTGTATATTTGGTCAGTAAACCAAACAAAGGTGAAGCCACTTTACTAAAGTTTTGGATGAATCTCCTATAATACCTTGCTAGTCCCAAGAAGCTCCTGACATCCCTTTTCTTCTAAGGGGTATGGACTCTTTTGATGATACCAATTTTGTTTTGGTCCATGGTCCACCTATATCCCTTCCTTGGAGATGGAATGGCCAAGGAAAATCCCCTCATTCATCAACAACTCACATTTATCAGAGCTTAGAGAGAGATTCATTTCAATGCATTTTTTAAAAACCTTGCATAGATTGGAGAGAGCTTCATGGAAATCACATCCATAAGGAGTGAAATCATTCATGTATATTTCAACATAATCTTGAACCAATTGAGAAAAAAATCTCAAAATTTCCCTTTGGAAATTAGCAAGGGAATTGCACAAACCAAATGGAAGGACTCTGTAAGCAAAGGTACCCTAAGGACATGTGAATGTAGTCTTCTCTTCGTATTCGAGGCTAATCTGGATTTGATTGTATCCACTAAATTCATCCAAGAAGGAGAAGAATTTATTCCATGCAAGGCCATCTAGGACTTGGTCAATGGAGGGAAAGGGAAAATGGCCCTTCTTTGTGGCCTTGTTGACCTCCCTATAATCCACACGGACCCTCCACTTCCCATTCTCCTTGGGGAATAACACAAGAGGTGAAACCAACTCATTATCTGAAATAGGGTATATAAACCTTGCATCCAATAGTTTTTCCTGTTCTTCTTTCACAATATCCTTAAGAGTTGGATTCATCCTCCTCTGGGATTGGCGCACATGCTTGCATTCCTCCTTGATGTAAATATCGTGGGTACAGACTGAGGGATGTAAACCTTTCATTTCCTTATAATCCCAAGCAACGACATCCAGGTGTTTCCTCAGCACTTTGCACAATTGTTCTTCATGTTTGGTCAAGAGAGAAGGTTTTATATTTAAGGTTTGGATGGGCCAAACTCTAGAGTCATGACATGGTATAGACTTGAGTCAATAGGGCATAAGTCATCCCAAGGATTAGTCTCAGATCCTTTCATCAAATCATCAATGGGTATTGGATTGGGAGGTTGATTCTAAAGGATGTGGCCAATGAGATCATCTTCATCAGGTTTCCCCCCTCCTGTAATGATGTCCAAAGTGCATATTAGGTACGGGGTGTGTGATATAGTTCATATTCTTCCTCCTGTTATAGCCACAAGGGTAATTCATGCTCAATGGAAGGCTAAGGAGGAGGATACAATATCAATTGTTTAGACAAATGTCCATTCTTAATTGTCATGTTCCCAACCTTACAACTAATGTAAGAATCAGCAGTGGCTAACCATGGCCTTCCCAAGATGAGAGGATAGCCATTAAACTTGGTTTTGGGCTGGATAAATAGGAAATCAGTAGGATACTCTCAAGATTCAATGGACACCATAACATCTTCAGCAACTCCCTCGGGAGATACTGTGGATTTGTCTGCAAGTTGCATCACTATGGTGGTATTTCTCAAAGCTCCTTGGAGATTTAGCTTGAGCATAGTTTCCCTAGTCATCAAATTGATGGCAAACGCAAGATTAATCAGTGTGTTAGGGACTATAAGGACATCAATGTACACATCTACTACAGGGTTTCCAAGGTCTAGATATTTTGGGAAGATCACCCTCCCAAGCATCAAATCAGATAATTTCCCAACAACATTTATGTTGGAGGCGTATCTTTTTCTTCTCCCAGGATGTTTGAAACATTTCTTCTTAATGAGATTATTATAGATGGGAACATCTTTGATATGTTGTAGAAATGGTATTTAACACACAAATTCTTCAATTCTCCCAAAAGTTCGACCTCTTCTGAGGTGTACTAGCCAAGGTGGATCAACCTCTCAGGAAAAGAAGGTAGATTGACTTGAGGAAAACTCACTTCCTTCTCTCCTTCAAGCTCTTCAAGAGGAAAGGGTGGGTGGTTATCTGGAAGCACTCTCCTAGATCGAAGGTTGATCTCTTGGATTTCCACAGCATAAGCAAGGTAAGATATATCTCCACTGTAAACCTGTTGGGCTTTCTTGTTATTTGGGTTCGAATTTGGTTGAGTAGATAGATATCTCCCCCAAACAACATGTTGAGGGTCTCCAACATGTCTTCCCGGATCCCTCGGAGAAGAACTAGTTTGAGTGATTAGGGATCAAGGGTGCAGTTAGCCCTCCTATAACTGAGTTAAAATCTCTCCTCACGGTCTTCTAGGGATTCATAAAGTACAAGAGTCATCCTAAATATTTCTTCCTTGGTGTCTTTGGACCTACAACAGTCCCTGTACATTTATTTAAGGCTTCTTAAATTTGGGCCGAGGTAGTGATGCTACCCCCAGTCAGACCCATAAACCAGCACAAGGTTGAATCCTTAAGGGTAGAGAGGAATAACCTTTGTTTCTTCTCATCAAAGACATAGTCATAGGTCCTACAGACAACAACAAATTCAAGCATGAAGGTATCCATATCCTCAGAGGTTAATCCATGGAAGTGTTGAAGGGAAGTAGGGCTTATATTCTTCATTCTAGCCTCCCCATTGGCCTCTATGATAGGGAAAACTCCATTGTCCCTATTTTCATCCATAGTTTGGGTAGGTGAAGTGGATTCTTATTCTTCCCCAATAGGTTCTTCAAAAATTTTAGGTTCCTCACCCATAGGGTGTTCTAAATTTTATGTAGTCAGAGCGGCAAGCTGACAGACACTGAAGAAGAGTGAAGGTGGACTGCTTGAGGGTGTGGGGGTTTTTGGTAAGACTTTTCCTTGAGTATCTCTACTCGTACGAGGCATGAAATAATTTTTTTTTCTCTTTTTCTTTTATGTTACTTCTTCAAACTACATGCAAAATAGAAAACAATGCTTAAGCACAAACATCTACTTAGACACCTCCTCGTCAACAGTGCCAAAAAGTGGTGAGTCCTAGTGTTGCAGCAAAAATGTTGCAACTCCCAAGGACGACTCAACTAAAATTATTAACCCATCGTTCGTACAGCAGATCAAAAAGTTCTCAAAGACCCTTCCTTCTACTGAATTAGAATGAAAGCTTGATAAAAGTAAAAATTGGACATTTCTTCGAAGTATGAAAATAGAAATGCCATTGACTCAACTTGTAAAACCCTAATTACTCAATTCATGAAAATATAAAGGCTAACCTTCTTACATAAATGAAGCTATGTTATCTTGCAGAATTCATCAAATTACCTCATCTACTTGCAGAAAAGAAACTAATATATCTTGTATAATTCATCAAACTACCAATCATAATCACAAGTACCATCTACCTAGTTCATACTTTCTCATAAATAAATAACCTACTTGCATGGTAAAGAAACTAACTCTACTATGTTTTTGTAGTGAGGACAAGGAAGGTTTGGAGTGGCCAAGGAGCTTTTCTTGATCATATTATCATATTTGGAGGTCATTATGCATCTATGCTAAGTCAAATTTGCAGTGTGGGTTGAAACTGATGAAGAATAAGGCTATTACAAGTTTAATACATGTTATTGCTACAGGAGGCCCATAAGGCTACAAGAGGGCATCCGAGTGGTTTTTGAAGGTGAAAATGTTGGCTTGATGGTAGGAAGAGGTGAATAGTAGTTGAAGAAAATTAAAGGAGGTGGATTTGAGATCCTAGCCAAGCTCGTGACCTCTCATATGTCTGTCTTGCACTAGGATGAGTGCTCTCAGTGACCTTGATAGAATAGCTTATAAAACATGGTTTTTTGGATAGAGCTTGGAGGTGGAAGGAGAAGCTGAAAGAGCTCAAGATGGAAGCAATGAAGGTGGCCTTCCCTGCAAATAAATCATAACTACAATCAATCACATGCATGCATCCATTTATCATTTACAAAATGAAACAAATTACGATGGAAAAGATGAGTTGAATTTAAATGGCATCTAATTCATGCAAACCATTGATCTAATCAGTGAATTAACTACTAAACTACATAAAGAAAATGTAAAACAGGACAGCCAACATTAATCTATTTCTAATAAACCATAAACACAATCTTTTTGGGTTGTGGTTGTGAGACCTTCCACTCCTTCTCCCACAAGAGAAGTGATGTAGAGGCTGCAACCACAGGATTTTACAGGTTAACTTCTATTGAAATGCAAGAAACTATTAACTGCTTGAAATCAAGAAGAAACATAGGTACAAGAAGAGGGACCAAAGCCTTTGGGTTGGGCCCAAACCCAAGGGTCTCATATCTCTAAAACTAACTCAAGTGCAACTTAAAATCCAACTTATCATTATCGAAAAGTACAGATCTAATACACCACATAAAATTTGAAAATAAAAATGTCAATTCTTGGAGCTCAATAGCTACGCCTAGTTGATAAAAAAAACTTTGAATCCTAATGTGCTCTTCCTCTAGTTTATTTATATAAAATGGAAACTAAAGCATCTCCCTTGAAATATGGATGGTTCCCTCCTTGATCTCGAAAACAGTGCATCTTGTCCTCCCTGATCTTCACTTGGACTAGGAGTCACTCGACTTCTAATGAACATGAAGTGGTGAGAGAGGATAAGGTGATCCCAAGCCGAGTTTAGGGAGTTAAGGAGGTGGAAAAAGCCCCTAGATTATCTCCTAGTTGTCTCCATTGAGCCCCTGCATAGTAATAGCCTAAAAAATGCTTCATTTCCCTGAAATTAGGCCACATTAAGCCACATACTATGACAAACACCTTTTACTCCTCTTACTAAACATAATAAAGCAAGAAATGTGAATTAATGCAAGAGAAGGATAGTTTTAAGGCTATAGGATGCCATATTAATCTTCAAAATGTACCTATTGATGGGACTCATCAGAACTAATGGTCCTTACAGATTGGGGAGTGTGAACTATATGATGGTCCACTGAAATAGAAACTAGGCCACAACGATATAAATATTGAATATTTGTGGGTAAATGATATCATGATGATTGTAATAGCTTCTAGCTAGATATGTTGTATTTTAATGATGTTTATTTGTAATATTTTATGACAATAGTTAAGGGATGGACTCCCTTACAAACCATTGAGTGAGGGTTGAACACCCTCACGGGAATTCAATAATAAAATTAAATGTTTGTTGGTTTTCACCCTACAAGGTTTCCATGGTATATCAGTGTATAATGATGTGGTTGTTTGTTGTTTCATTTATGATTTTGATTTCCTGCATGATGTGATATTTTTTATTATCAAAAATGTGATTAACTAAGTTAAAGAATCATGTAATTGATGCAAGGTTACATCATAAAGTCTATATTAATATGCTACAATAGTGGTTATTAATGGTTATGTAACTTACTACTCCTTTACTAAAGTTACTCTACGTAATGACGAAGATTCTATCTAATGGTTAATGAGGAATTTGTAGTAATTTGGATTGTTACCCATGAATTTGAATAGTTACACATGGGTAAATTATGTAAAAAAATGCTAACTACATGCACTTTCATGTGAGGTTACCGGGGATGTTACAAGTGGTATCATAACTGAATGTTGCAGCACTAGCACCTTTTTGGAATTGGTAAGTAGAAAATAAATTGAGGTATTATACTAGTGGGCATCAACTCATGTACGATTGTAATAGACTACATAATGAATTATGTAGTAGACTACCTTTGACATGAGATGCATGATGCATGTTTATAATTTCATTGAAGATTAGTAAATATAAGATATGTTATAAAACTATGTTCATGACATTTGAATGTTGATGAGGATAAAGTACAATAAAAACTTTGCTTCGCCTATGAACAATCATGAGTACTCAGTAGTGAAAGTGAGGGTTGACTACTAACCTTTGCATATATGAAAATATCATCGATACATTTAATGAACATGACTAAATTTAAAGTGTATTTCTTGTAAATAATGAAAGGATGTATGTGATAACAAAAGAATGTATAAGATGGGGAATTTCCTTGAGGAGGACATTAGGATGTTTTAAAAATAACCCCTTTAGATGTTAAAAATAAACCATGAGTCGAGTAGTGAGACCTGACTGTAATAGATAGTTGTTGATTGAGTCTTGTCATGGTTGCATTAAGATGGTTGGTAGCATTGATTAGTTAGTGTTTCATGACTAACTATTAAAACTTATATGCATACATGAAATGACACGTTGCATGAGTTATAAACTATGAAAATGTTAACGATTAAATTATTTTTCCTTAACTACTATTTTGGAAAAACAACCTTATGGAAAACTTTAATTTAAAGTTTCTTGGATGTAACATATGGAAGATATATCCTTACTTTTTATGCTTACTATAATGCATGAAAATGGTTTTTGAAAAGTAACAATATTAATACCTTTCTACGATGTTGAAAAATTGATAACTTTGATGCATATGAAAGTAAAATGAATCTTGAATACATTTCACAATTGCTTTGTGCATAACGGCATTTTGTAGAAGGTATGATATTTATTAAAAGAAATTGTAGTTAAAGTTTCTGATGTGATTAAGAGAGGGTAGCTTAGTTGCAACATAAGGACTTGTCAAAGGTAAAATGTTACAATTTGATTTGCAATTCTAAATTAGAAAGTATAATCTTATGAGATATAAAATATAGTAATATTTTTTTAAATTACATGATGGTTATTTTGAAATGAATAATACTTGAGAGAGTTGGATTCTCTCTCAGTACCCGTGGAAGTACTATGATTAAAATATCACTTGACATTGTATAAATAAGTAATAGTTATAATTATTTCGTTTTATTGAAAATGTTGTGACTAATGTGATTATCTTGGATTTTTTAATCATCTATTATAGGGTGTTTGTTTTTGGGTTGTCCAACAATTGGAGTGTTTGCGCAAAAGTGACCATGACTTCTAAGTGTAATTGGTAAGTAATGGAAAGTCGGTATAGAGATTTTGTTTTGTTTCTATGAATTTGAATAATGGCCAAGTGATGGAAAGTAGAAATTTCTTATCTTTGCAATTGTAAATTCTTATTACTATTGATAAAACATTATTGTCTTGCTTATTGGTATTTCTTAGAGAAAAAATCCTTCATCTTGGAGGGGAAGGATTCCCTTTTGGGCTTTTTAGATTATCATATCATGAGTAAACTTTAATGACAAACACCCAGGACGACTTACTTCGAGGGAGGGAGTATGTAATATCCCATAACTCCTTAGCATTGATAAAAAGGTAAAAATATTTATTCTAATTTACCTCAATTGTTACGAATTAAGAATTCATTGCAAAAACTAATTATAGCATTCGATAAACTGAATAACTTGAGAAGTAGTAAAAAAAGCAAAGGGGAGAATAAGAGGGATACGGCTCTCTTAAAATGGGGAATCCGCTGGTGTTAAAAATTTAATAATATTTATTTTAACTTACTTAAAATGGTTACAATCAAAAAGTAGATTTGAAACTATTTAAAAAGAGAAATCCATTTGGATCTCGTCAAGAGGAGGAGGCCATGTGTTTTAGGGGGGAGGAGAGATATCTTGCAAGAGAGGTGTCGGTGACCAGAAAGGAAAAATTCCTATCATTTTTGAAAAACAAACTCCCATCATCATTTTATTAATTATTTTAATAGCCAATGAGGGCTAAAAAATGAATTTTTCATATGTGGCAGAGAGATATAATAAGGTCATTATGTATACATCAAGCCTGTAAGCTATTCTTAACCTTAGACCTTGTCTCTAGCTAAGGAACAATTATCATAATCAAATCCTCTCATTTATTGGTTATGTAGCAATGCACAGGATGTACAAAGCACCTGACGTGTTATGAGAAATTATATGAGGCCACAGATGAAGATGCACATCTATATGGCTTATGATAGTGATCAAGTTCATTAAAGAGGCATGAATCGTAAAGCATTTTCTCCATTCTGAGTTAAAGTTGGATTCATACAAAGTGGAAACATCATGTTATATATAATAAAGATAAGTAACTTATTGATTCTATTTAAGAGGTATATGCATTTATTTTGCTAAAGTTACTTGAAAAAGAAAATGTGTTCATGTGCACAAGAATAATTGCATTTATGTTAGTACCCTTGTGAACAAAAAAAAAAATATAGTGTGTTGGCATACACAAAAACAATAGTTGTTGCATTAGTTTTCTTTTGAATAAGAATATGCAATTATTCTACTAATTATGTCGAAAAGAATGCATATGAACCTTTCATGTTATGTTCTCGAAAATATATTTTGAGAATCATTTGCATAAAAAGGAAACCAAGTTTCTTGAAAAGAACATGTGATTTTTTTATAGTTTCTTGAAAAAGGAATATGTGCTTGAATGCATTGTTATGATAGGTATTTTTCTAAGTTTTTTGTGAAAAAAATATGTATTGCATTCACCATAAGAATAGCTATTAAGCTAGAGTTTCTTGAAAGAATATATGACTTTTTATTATTTATCAAAAATAATTTATTGGAAATAAAAATATATGTTTGTTAGTTGTTGAAAATGAATATGGGTGAGATTAACAAAATTTCAACTATTATGTTTGATTCTTTTTTTAAATGAAATAAATTAATTGCATGCATGCCAGGTCCCTATAATACTAGTGATTCCCCCATTGCTATTGTCATTGTAACCCTTATTGTTATTGTTCTGCCCCTATTGTCCCCATATTGTTATTATTGTGCCCCATAGAAGCCCACTATTGTTATTTTTGTGCCCTTATATTATTATTGTTAGGTCGGTTTTGGTTATTTTGTGACCCCTTAGACTCCTATATATAGAAAGGAGGTTTTGTCATTTGTATCATCCAAGAATTGTACATTTGTGTAATGTAAAGGAGGTTGCCCCCTCGAAGAGGCTGATTTCTAAGTCATTGATCTATCTTTTCTATCTTTTTGTGAGCTAGTTTCATAACAATGCACAAAAAAATAATTGTTAAGTTTGATATTTCTTGAAAAGAAATAAGTTATCTGAATTCACAAAAATATGACTATTATGTTGATATTTCTTGAAATGAAATTAAATTATTTCATTTAAAATATTACTAAGGATATTCTCATGATGCATATGCATTAAATTTTTAAAGAGGAACATTGGACTCTTAAAGAGAATATGTGCTTATGTAATGCATAGGAAAAATATCTAGTATATTTTATTTACTAGAAATGAATATGTGATTTTACATGCATGGGAATCTTGAGTTGTACAAAAAGAGATATGTAACCTTTTTTAGAAGATTTCACATAAAACCTTTGCGTAAAAAAAATTGGTTTTGTCTTTGTGAAGGATTTGTTATTCCTACTATTTCTTGAGGAATATTGCAAATTTCCCTGAAGTGTCAAATGATAGGAAAATACTTCTTATTGCATGCATAATAGCTAATGAGTTAGCTAACTTTTCGAAAAAGAATAATTAGTGTGCTAGATTCCATGGAATGTGTGTGTGTGTGTGTGTGTGTGTGTCAAAACTCTTAAAAAAAGGGAAAAGAAAAACATGGCTTTGCATGTATTATTGAATTGGATTCTTGGAAAGGAAAAAAGGTAATTACATGCTTTATTGTATTAAGATTTCATTTGGAAGATTAAACATATGCACTTCCATGCATGGAAAAGTATATTTTTGGTATTAGATTTTTGGAGAAAAGAGATGTGTGATCACATGAAATTGATTGTGTTAGCCTTCTTTTGGGAAAAATAATATGCATTTTCACACATAAATGGATTAGCTATGGTATTAGCTTCCTTTTGGGAGAATAGCTATAGGGAAGTTGGTAGTCCCATAGACTATTTTTAGTCTTGTGGACATTAAAATATCATTCATTCATTCATATACAATTATAAAAATTAATAAAGAATAAAGAAAGGACCGCAAATTAATTGTGAAGACTTCTTATTTCAACTTAAGGTGAATGAGGATCTCTTTAGATTGATTCTGAAGGGAATATGCTCAACATATGCTTAGTCTTAATGTTGTAGTGTATTAAAGAGTTTGTCAGGTTGTATTGACTTTTAATAAATTTAAAAAATTAGATTCATGCCACTTGGCTCCCCACCCACCAATTTCCTAGGGATTTGAGATTATTCCAATTCTAATAAGTTCCTCCATGATAAGTTCCTCATTATTATTTATAGCATTCATTTATATATAAGCAAATTTTATTTAGCAAAATGGTCCATTACTTTTAATAAATTTAAAAAATTATATTCGTGCCATGTGATTCCCCACCCACCAATTTCCTAGGGATTTGAATTATTCCAATTTTAATAAGTTTCTACATGATAACTTCCTCATTATTATTTATAGCATTCATTTATAATTCCTTTTTTTTCTTAAGTTAAAGTTGACCCATAACCCTTTTATACATGGTTAATTAGTAAATGTGTGCATTAGTAAGGAATTCTTCTTGTTACAATAGTTTTTTTTTTTGTTATATTTATGAAGTGTAGTTATACTAGTTTATATATAAGAAAAAATAATAAATAATAAAAATGAAAAAGGCAAAAAAATAAAAACGTAATGGTCAAGAATAATAAACTATAGTACTAAATAAAAATAGTATATAAATGAATTAATAAATTATATATGTAAGTAAAATAAAATTTATATCTAAAAATTGTAATATTTGAAATGAAAATAAAATTAATAAATATAAATGAAAGGAACCATAAATAAATAAAAAATAAATAAAGAAGGATAAGTATCGAGTATTATATACATGTTATTATAATAAAAATAAAAAACATACATATAAAATATATATATGAAATAGAACAAGAAAAATAAAAATAAACTAAATAATATTAAAAAAAAATACTAATTATTATATTAATAATAATATATATAGAGGAAAAGAAAAGAACTATTATCAATTCTTAATATTAATCTCCTTATGTATAATAACAATAAATCATTCAAATTAGGAATCAAATTGTGTTAGTGTCCTTGTGAACAAAAATAGAGTGTGTGGGCATACACAGAAGGTTGTTGCATTATTTGTTTTGCATTCTACTAATTCTCTCAAAGAATGTTTGAAAACATATTTTTTGAAAATATATTTTGAGAATCATGCTCATAAAAAGGACAAGTAACCAGGTTTCTTGGAAAGAACGTCTGATTTTTTTTAGTTTCTTGAAGAAGGAATATGTGCTTGGACCACTGTCATATTATTATTTTGCTATTTGCCCAAAAAAATTATAATTTCTTAAAAAACCAATATGTGTAATAATGTTATTTTGCTAAGTTTCTTGTTTTTAGTTTCTTGAAAAAGGAATATGTGCTTGGACGCACTTTCATATTATTATTTTGCTATTTGGCAAAAAAAAATTATAGTTTCTTGAAAAGGGAATCTGTGTAATAATATTATTTTGCAAAGTTTCTTGTGAAAGGTGGTTTTTTTTAGTTTTTTTAAAATAGAATATGTTTCATAATATTATTTTGCTATGTTTCTGGTCAAAGAGATATGTATTGCATTTATGATAAGAATAATTATTAAGATAGATTTTTTTTAAAGAATATATGATTTTTTAATATTTATTGGAAATGAATATATGTAAGGTGGGCTAATAGTAACTAGCTTGTAAAACTTTAAAGGCTATCTTTTTTCAGAAAAATAACCTCCACAAGGAACATCATGACATGCTAAGAGGATGTCAAATACCTCATCCTCTCTTACACATCTCCTCAAGATTTTATCTTGTCCCAATCTAAAGAGATTGCCCTCAATCCAAGTGAAAGGAGATATTTTCCTTACAATCTTCCTTTTCTCCCTAGGTGATAGATTAGGATGGAACCTCCCAGTAGCCAAGTAGTTTGTTATGTCAAAAAACCAAGGAGAAAGCACCGAGATAGAAAATAGGTGCTCATATGTCAGTTGATCATCCACCATCTCTTCATTACCTGCAAGTAAGTCTAACCTGGAAAAAAAAAATCTGCAACCACATCTTCTTTTCTTCGTTTGTCAATGATAGTCAAATCAAACTGTTGTAGCAATAACAACCACCTAATTATCCTAACATTAACATCGGGCTTGTTCATCAAATATTTAATAGCTACATGATTAGTATGAACAAAATTTTGGTACCTAGTGATATAGTGCCTAAATTTATTTAAAGAATGTACTACAGGTAGGAGCTCCTGTTTAGTGACAATGTAATTCATTTCGGCTTTAGATAAATTCTTACTAATGAAGTAAATGGCGTCAGGAAACTTATCCTCTACTTGTCCCAAGGCTCCCCCCACAGCTTTGTCTGATGCATCAGTATGGACATGGAAAGGAAATGCCCATTTGGGACCTCTTAGGATGGGTGCAGTAGTTAAATTTTTTTGCAACACTTCAATGGCCTATTGATAATTGTTGGTCCAACATAAATCTGCATATTTGGCCAGTAAACCAAACAAAGGTGAAGCCACTTTACTAAAGTTTTGGATGAATCTCCTATAATACCTTGCTAGTCCCAAGAAGCTCCTGACATCCCTTTGCTTCTAAGGGGTATGGACTCTTTTGATGATACCAACATTGTTTTGGTCCACCTATATCCCTTCCTTGGAGATGGATTGGCCAAGGAAAATCCCCTCATTCATCAAAAACTCACATTTCTCAGAGCTTAGAGAGAGATTCATTTCAACGCATTTTTTAAAAACCTTGCATAGACTGGAGAGAGCTTCATGGAAGTCACATCCATAAGGAGTGAAATAATTCATGTATATTTCCACATAATCTTGAACTAATTCAAAAAAATTCTCAAAAATTCCCTCTGGAAATTAGCAGGGGAATTGCACAAACCAAATGGAAGGACTTTGTAAGCAAAGGTACCCTAAGGACATGTGAATGTAGTCTTATCTTCATCTTCGAGGCTAATCTGGATTTGATTGTATCCACTAAATTCATCTAGGAAGGACAAGAATTTATTCCATGCAAGGCCATCTAGGACTTGATCAATGGAGGGAAAGGGAAAATGGCCCTTCTTTATGGCCTTGTTGACCTCCCTATAATCCACAAAGACCCTCCACTTCCCCTTCTTCTTGGGGAATAACACAAGAGGTGAAACCCACTCACTATCTGAAATAGGGTATATGAACCTAGCATCCAATAGTTTTTCCTATTCTTCTTTCACAATATCCTTAAGAGTTGGGTTCATCCTCCTCTGGGATTGGCGCACATGCTTGCATCCCTCCTTGATGTAAATATCGTGGGTACAGACCGAGGGATGTAAACCTTTCATTTCCTTATAATCCCAAGCAACGACATCCAGGTGTTTCCTCAGCGCTTTGCACAATTGTTCTTCATGTTTGGTCGAGAGGGAAGGGTTTATATTTAAGGTTTTGGATTGGCCAAACTCTATAATCTTGACATGATCTATACTTGAGTCAATAGGTCATAAGTCATCCCAAGGATTACTCTCAGATCATTTCATCAACTCATCAATGGGTATGGGAGTAGGAGGTTGATTCTAAAGGATGTGGCCAATGAGATCAACTTCATCAGGTTGGCCCCCTCCTATAATGATGTCTAGAGTGCATATTTGGTAGGAGGTGGTGTGATATAGTTCATATTCTTCCTAATCCTCTAGCCACAAGGGTAATTCATGCTCAATGGAAGGCTGAGAAGGAGGATATGATGTCAATTGTTTAAACAATTGTTCATTCTTAATGGTCATGTTACCAGCCTTACAACTAATGTAAGCATCAATAGTGGCTAACCATAGCCTTCCCAAGGTGAGAGGATAGCCATTAAACTTGTTTTTGGGCTGGCGAACCAGGAAATTAGTAGGATACTCCCAAGATTCAATGGAGACCATAACATCTTCAACAACTTCCTCAGGAGATATTGTGGATCTATCTGCAAGTTTCAGCACTGTGGTGGTCTTTCTCAAAGCTCCTTGGAGATTTATCTTGAATGTAGTTTCCTTATTCATCAAATTGATGGCAGCCCCAAGATCAATCAGGGTGTTAGGGACTATAAGGACATCAATGTGCACATCTACTACAGGGCTTCTAAGGTCTAGATATTTCAAGAAGATCACCCTCCCAAGCATCAAATCAGATAATTTCCCAGCAACATTTATGGCAGGAATGTATCTTTTTCTTCTCCCAGGATGTTTGAAATTTTTCTCCTTTATGATATTATTATAGATGGGAACATCTTTAATAGACTGGAGAAGGAATTCTTAAATTCCCCCAAAAGATCAACCTCTTCCAAGGTGTGCTAGCTAGGGTGGATCAAACTCTCAGGAAAAGGAGGTGAATTGACTTGCAGAACACTCTCTTCCTTCTCTCCTTCAAGATCTTCAGGTTTAGAGGGTGGGTGGTTATTTGGAAGCACTCTCCCAAACTGAAGGTTGATATTGTGGATTTCCACAGCATAAGCAAGGTAAGATGTCTCTCCACTAAAGACCTATTGGGCTTGCTTGTGTTCGGGTTCAAATTTGGTTGATTAGGAATTTGAGGTTGCTTAGGTGGAGAAGGAAGATTGAGATGTGGCTAAGGTTTGGGTGGAGGTAGTGAAGCACGAGGTTGATTAACTTGAGGCATCCACCCTTGTGATGGGTTTCCCCATTGAGAAGACTAGGGTGGATATGGCTGAAAAGGATGGTTGACAGGTTGAGCAGGATATGGAGGATAAGGCCAAGAAAGGGGCGTGGACCAGGATGGGCAAGTGGAATAGTACCAAGGTTGAAAGGGTGTATTCTAATTTGGATTATAATAAGAGTAGTGTGCACCTTGCATGCCTTGTTGATATGGCCTAGATCCTTGAGGTCTTCTTTGATTGATGAAATAAAGTTGCTCTGACCCCCCTTATTCTCCTTGATATATAGCTTTTAGTCTTGGAAAATAACGGCACTTGTCTCTTGCATGATTTTCTTCAATGACTAGGTAGACTTCTATGACATTTAAGGGGAACTTGTTATTATGATATCTTTTGGTGCCTCTTGGGTAGAACATAGGTTGTGCCCTTTCTACTTCCTCCTTTTTTTCCTTTGATTTGCATGGTATCCATTTGTAGTGCAAAGGTATGCAACATTTCACTCTTGAAATCCTCCAACATGTTGTCTATCTCATTCTTAATGGACGTTGTGGAGGGAGAAGAACTGACCAAGCCTTGACTAGTGCTACCCTTCTTTCTAGAAGCCCTAGAGTGCTTCTTGAACATAGTTTTAATGTCATCATAGGATAACTGATAGATATCTCCCCCAAACAACATGTCGAGGATCTCCAACATGTCTTCCATGATCCCTCGGAGAAGAACTAGTTTGAGTGATTTAGGATCAAGGGTGCAGTTGAGCCTCATATAACTGAGTTAAAATCTCTCCTTATGGTCTTCTAGGGATTCATAAAGTCCAAGAGTCATCCTAAAGATTTATTCCTTGGTGTCTATGGACCTACAGTATTTCATGTACGTTTTATTGAAGGCTTCTTGCATTTGGGCCCAGATAGTGATGCTACCCACAGGCAAACCCATAAACCAGTGCAAGGTTGCATCCTTAAGGGTAGAAGGGAATAAGTTCAGCTTCTTTTCATTAGAGACGCAGTCATAGGTCCTACAGACAACAACAAATACAAACATGAAGGTATCAGGACCCTCAGAGGTTAAGTCATGGAAGTGTGGAAGGGCAGTAGGGCTTATATTCTTCATTCTAGCCTCTCCATTGGTCTCTCTGATAAGGAAAATCCCATTGTCCTTATTTTCATCCATAGTTTGGGTAGATGGAGTGGGTTCTACTTCTTCCCTAATAGGTTCTTCAAAAATTTCAGGTTCCTCACCTATATGGTCTTCTAACTCTCCTGTAGTCAGAGAGGCAAGCTGAAAGTCACCAAAGAAGAGTGAAGATTGACTGCTTGAGGTGTGAAGGTTTTTGGTAATAATTTTCCTTGAGTATATTCACAACTATGAGGCATGAAACAAATTTTTTTCCTCTTTTTCTTTTATGTTACTTCTTCAAAAACTATACACAAAATAGAAAACAATACTTAAGAAGAAACAACATCTACCCTGGTCAACGACACCAAAAGGTGGTGAGCCCTGGTATTGCAATAAGAATGTTGCAACTCCCAAAGGCTCCACAACTCAAATTATCAACCTAAGTTTCGTACAAACTTCGAGGTAACAATGTTATATGAACAGATAGGATTCCACTCATGCCACCCTTATCTTTGACATCAGATCAAAAAGTACTCAAATACCCTTCCTTCTACTGAATTAGAATGAAAGCTTGATGAAAGTGAAAATTGGAAATTTCTTCTAAGTATGAAAATAGAAATTCCATTGACTCAACTTGTAAAACCCTAATTACTCAATTCATGAAAAGATAAGGTTAACCTACTTACATAAATGAAGCTATGTTATCATGTAGAATTCATCAAATTGCCTCATCTACTTGCAGAAAAGAAACTAATATATCTTGCATAATTCATCAAACTACCAATCAGAATCACAAGTACCATCTACCTAGTTCATACTTGCTCATAAATAAATAACCTACTTGCATGGTAAAGAAACTAACTCTACTTTGTTTTTGCAGTGAGGACAAGGAAGGTTTGGAGTGGCCTAGGAGATTTTGTTGATCATATTATCACATCTATAGGTTAGTATGCATATATGCTAAGTCAAAGTTGCAGTGTGGATCGAAACTGATGAAGAAGAAGGTTGCTACAAGTTTTCTACAGTTGATTGCTATAGGAAGGCATCTGAGGGGTTTTTGAAGGTGAAAATGTGGGTTTGAGGGTAGGGAGAGGTGAATAGTAATTGAATCAAATAAAAGGATGTGGTTTTGAGCTCCTAGCCAAGCTCGTGACCTCTCAGAGATCTGCCTTGCACTAGGATGAGTGCTCTCGGTGACCTAGACTTATAAAACATGGTTTTTGGGACAAACCTTGGAGGTGAAAGAGCTCAGGATGGAAGTGATGAAGGTGGCTTTCCCTGAAAATAAATTATCCCTGCAATCAATCACATGCATGCATCTATTTATCATTTATAAAATGAAATAACTTACGATGGAAAAGATGAGTTGAATTTAAATGACATATAATTCATGCAAACCATTGATCTAATCAGTGAACTAAATTCTAAACTACAGAAAGAAAATGTAAAATAGGACAACCAACACTAATTTGTTTCTAGGAAATCATAACCATGATCTTTTTGGGTTGTGGTTGTGAGACCTTCCACTCATTTTCCCACGAGAAAGGTGATGTAGAGGCTGCAACCACAGGATTTTAGAGGTTAACTTCTACTGAAATGAAAGAAACTATTAACTACTTGAAATAAAATAGGAACATAGGTACAAGAAGAGGGACCAAAGCCTCTGGTTTGGTCCCAAACCCAAGGGTATCAACCCTCTGAAACTAACTTAGATGTAGCTTAAAATCCAACTTCTCATTATCAAAAAGTGTGGGTCGACTACATCACATAAAAGTTGAAAATAATAATGTCAATTCTTATAGCTCAATAGCTACCCCTAGCTGAACAAAAACTTTGAATCCTAATGAGCTCTTCCTCTAGTTTATTTATACAAAATGGTAGTTGAAGCATCTCCCTTGAAAATAGGAATGGTTCCTCCCTTGATCTCGAAAATGGTGGATCTTGTCCTCCCCGATCTTCACTTAGACTACGAGTCACTCTATTGCCAATGAACTCAAAGTGGTGAGAGAGGATATGGTGATCCCATGACGAGTTTAGGGAGTTAAGGAGGTGTACAAACCCCCTAGATTCTATCCTAGTTGTCTCCATTGAGCCCCTATATAGTAATAGCCTAAAAAATATTCATTTCCCTATAATTATACCACATTAAGCCACATATTATGACAAACACCTTTTACTCCTCTTACTAAGCATAATATAACAAGAAAAGTGATTAATGCAAGAGAATGATAGTTTTAAGGCTGTAGGATGGCATATTAATCTTCAAAATATACCTATTGATGGGACTCATCATAACTAATGGTCCTTGGATATTGGGAAGTGTGAGTTGCACGATGGTCCACTGGAAGAAAAACTAGGCCACAAAAATATAAAGACTAAAGATTTGTAGGTAAATGATATCATGATTATTGTAATATCCTTTAGCTAGATATGTTGTATTTTAATGATATTTCTTTGTAATATTTTATGACAATGGTTAAGGGATTGACTCCCTTACAAACCATTGAGTGAGGGGTGAAAACCCTCAAGAGAGTTTAATAATAAAATTAAATGTATTTTGGTTTTCAACCTACAAGGTTTCAATAGTATATCAGTGTTTAACGATGTGATTATTTGTTGTGTTATTTATGATGTTGATTCCTTGCATGATGTGATATTTTTAGTATCAAAAATGTGATTACCTAATTGAGGTAAAGAATGATGGAATTGATGCAAGGTTACATTAGAAAGTTTATGTTAATATGCTATAATAGTGGTTATTAATGGTTATGTAACTTACTATTCCTTTACTAAAGTTACTCTACGTAATGATTAAGATTCTATCAAATGGTTGATGAGGAATCTAGACTAGTAATTTGGATTGTTAACTGTGAATTTAAATAGTCACCCATTGGTAAATTCTGTAAAAAAATTCTAACTTGATGCATTTCATGTGAGGTTACCAGGAGATGTTACAAGTGGTATCAGAGCTTAATGTTGCAGCACTAACACCTTTTGGGAATTGGTAATTGGAAAGTAAATTGAGGCATGATACTAGTGGGCATCAACTCATGTATGATTCTAACAAACTATGTAATGAATTATGTAAAACTACTTTTGACGTGAGATGCATGATGCATGTTTATAACTACATTGAAGAATAGAAAATATAAAATATGCTATAAAATTGTGCTCATGACATGTGAATGTTGATGAGTATAAATGAAAAATAAGACCTTTGTTTCACCTATGAAAAATCATGAGTACTGAGTAGTGAAAGTGAGGGTTGACTACTAACCTTTTCACATATGACAATATCACCAATACATTTAATGAACATGAATAAATTTAAAATGTATTTCTTATAAATAATGAATGCATGTATGTAATAACAAAAGAACGTATAATATGGGGAATTTCCTTGAGGAGGAAATTAGGATGTTTTAAAAAGAACCCCTTTAGATGTTAAAAATAATAATGAGTCAACTAGTGAGACTTCACCGTAATAGCTAGTTGTTGGTTGAGTCTTGTCATGGCTGCATTAATATGGTTGGTAGCATTGGTTAGTTAGTGTTTCATGACTAACTATTAAAACTTATCTGCATACATGAAATGACACATTGCATGAGTTACAAACTATGGGAATGTTAACAATTAAAATATTTTTCCTTAACTACTGTTTTGGAAAAACAAATTTATGGAATAGTTTGATTTAAAGTTTCTTGGATGTAACATATGGAAGATATATCCTTACTTGTTATGCTTACTATAATGCATGAAAATGGTTATGAAAAGTAACAAGATTAATACCTTTCTACTATGTTGAAAAATTGAGAACTTTGATGCATATGAAAGTAAAATGCATCTTGAATACATTTCATAGTTGCTTTGTGCATAACAATGTTTTGCAGAAGGTATGATATTTAATAAAAGAAATTGTAGTTAAAGTTTTTGATGTGAGTAAGCAAGGGTAGATTAGTGGAAACATAAGGACCTATGAAAGGTAAAATGTTGCAATGTGATTGGCAATTGCAAATTAGAAAGTATAATCTTATGAGATAAAAAATATGGTAACATTTTTTTGAAATTGCATGACGGTTATTTTGAAATGAATAATACTTGTATGACATGTGATGTTAGTTATGATTTCCTATCGACTTACTTTTACAGATTATGGGACCCAAGTTAAGGGTTAAGTATGAATGCATTGTGTACATAAATGTTCCTTTCTTTAATGATAATATGTAAATGGTAAGTTATGTAAATTACAGTGGGAAAAGCTGCTAAAAGGAATTTCACCTACCAGACAGTTAAGGACAAATGTGAAAGGCCATAAGGTTTTGGGTTGATGGTGATTGCCTGCCCAGAGGGGTTGATGGTGGTTGCCTAACTAGAATTCCTCTACTTAAAGATTGATAATCTCAGTAAGGGAAAAGATTTGGCCAAGATGGTGAGAGGGGAAAAAGCTTGAGGTAAATTTGTTGATTTTGGAGCCTATTGGAGGAGGCCCAAAATTCCTAATGGACAGGATGTTGTCATAGGAATAGGTAGGACACTTCTAAGAGGAATCATGTATTGGACCTTGTGTGGTCACTGGAATTATTGAGTTGCTTATCTAGTAGAATTACAAACTAAACCTGGTATGGTCTCTATGAGAGAATTGTCTAGATGTGAAAGTGGCTCAATCTGATTGTGGAAACCAGTTCCCATCGGTTGGGAGGAGAATTATTTTGCCAATGTGGTTCTAATAGAAGAATATGTTAATTAATCAGATAAACGATGTGTTAAATGTGAATTTTATATGTGTTTGTGCAAAGAATTCTATGTACATCTTGATAAGAGAGGAGATTAGTGCTCAAAAAAGAATTACTAGAAATGCAAGTTCCTTTATTGTATTACCAATATTGTGAATGCCTTTAGCAAGAGGCTAAGACATTATGTACTTGGTGCAGTTATTGATCATTTCAACGATTGGAGATCTAGGTGCTCTCTGAGTACCTGCAAAAGTATTGTGTGGATCTCTTTAGAAAGAGGCTAAGACAATATGCACTTGATGAAGTTATTAATAATTTTTATGGTTAGAGAGTTGGATGCTCTCTTGGTACTCATGTAAGTACTATGATTAAAATATCACTTGACATTGTAAAAATAAGTGATAGTTATAAGTATTTCATTTTATTGAAAATGTTGTGACTAATGTAATTATCTTGGATTTTTTAATCATATATTAAAAGGTGTTTGTTTTTGGGTTGTCAAACCATTGGAGTGCTTTCTTAAAAGTGACCATGACTTCCAAGTGTAATTGATAAGTAACGAAAAGTTGGTATAGAGATTATGTTTTGTTTCTATGCATTTTAATAATGGCCAAGTGATGGAAAGTAGAAGTTTCTTATCTTTGTAGTTGTAATGATTATGACTATTGATAAAACATTATTGTCTTTCTTATTGGTATTTCTTGGAGAAAAAATTCTTCATCTTGTAGGGGAAGGATCCCCTTTTCGGTTGTTTAGATTATCATATATGTTAGGTCCCTATACTACTAGTGTAACCCCTATTGTTATTAGTGCAACCCCCTTATTATATTGTTGTGCCCATGTAGTCTCCATATTGTTATTATTGTGCCCCATAGAAGCCCACTAATGTTATTGTTGTGCCCTTATATTATTATTGTTATGTCGGCTTTGATTATATTATGACCCCTTAGACTCCTATATATAGGAAGGAGGTCTTGTCATTTGTATCATCCTAGAATTGTTCATTTGTGTAATGTAAAGGAGGTTTCCCCTCGAAGAGGCTTACTTCTAAGGCATTTATATTTATTTTCTATCTTTTTGTGAGCTAGTTTCATAACATTTGGTATCAAAGCTTTGGATTATAGGGTTTCACTACTCCAAACATGAGATTGTGGCATTTTCGCTATAACGTTTTCTCTATGAAGTTTCAGAAGCTCAAACAAAAACCCATTTGAGAAGCAATTGGTCTGCACCTCGAGTCTGAATTTCATATCTTGTCTCGCTATATTTTTGGAGATATGATCTGAGCAAGGTAGGGTTTTTGCAAGCTCCATAATTTCATCTCAAATAGGTCATCGTGGAATTTTCGCTATAATTTTTTTTCTACGAAGGATCAGAACCTGACATTAAAACCCATTTGAGCTGAAAGCTTGATGAAGCTCAGGTCTGAATTTCATATCTTGTTTTGCTATATTTTCAGAGATATAATCTGAGGCATTTAGGGTTTTTGTAGACTCCCCAATTACATTCTAAACAAGTGACCTTGGGAAAATCGTCATAACTTTCTCTTTGAGCATCAGATTTAAATTTCATAAGAAGTTACAGAAAGATGACAGACTGCAATTTTCTGTGTATGTTTTTTAGATCTAAAGGTCAAAACAATGACACATGGCACGTCATACAAGTTCTCTCTACTGAAACATTATATAATCAGGCCATATTAGGATATTAGGAATAACTCTTTCTTGGAGAATTCAATTTTGATCAGACTGGTGGCATTGGAAAGAGGATTTAGAGGACTACCACAGGAAGAAATTTCAGATCTTGGAGACCTGCAATTACGGAGATACAACAGATTCAATATTGAGCTCTTACAAAGTGAAAAAAGAGAAAGAAATGCAACATGATATATCAAAATTACGAGACCAAGTGCAACAAAATTCACTCTCACAAAAAGTAACAGAAGCTAAGATGGATGGTTTAAAGAAAGGCATGGAAGACAAAATGGATAGTTTAAATAAATATATGGAAGCTAAGATGAATGTTGTGGAAGCTAAGATGGATGGTTTGGAAGCTAACATGGAAGGAAAAATGGATGATTTGAAGACAAATTTGAAAAAGTTGCTACGAGAAATGTTTACGATCGGAGAAAAGGTAGTAAAGGAAACTCATGATGAGAACAAAAGAAATGTTAATCATGGGCTCTAACATTGGATTGAAGACCCACCATGTTCCAAAGATCGATATGAGGAAGTTTGATGGCATGAATCCCGAAACATGGATACTACAGATGGAGCAATTTTTCGATCTCCATAATGTGCAAAACACATAAAAGGTACGTATTGCAACTTTATATTTGGAACCAAATCAGTTTGTATGTTATCGATGACTTTGCTCTCGTAAACAAATTGTCACTTGGGAAATTTTTACGGAAGAAATGATAACACACTATGAGGATACAAAAAGCAACACCTTTTTTAGCCAATTGATAAATCTCAAACAAAAGGGTTCAATGATGGAGCACAATGAGGACTTCCAAAAATTGAACATAAGGGTAAAAGATATTCCAGAGGAGCATAGGATTGATGTGTTCATAGGGTCTTTAAAGGATAATATCCAACATGATGTTCACCTTTGGAACCTGATTCATTAGAGAAGGCATTCAGGTTAGCAAGAAAAATGGAAAGCAAAATTATGGCAACAAGGAATCCTACCACTCACAACTATGGAGGTGTTGTTTCCCCTAGCCTTCCACAACCTACAAGGTTGACACCACAACAATTGGAAGAAAAAAGAGAAAAAGGGATTTGTTACAGTTGTGATAGAAAATACACTAAAGGTCATAAGTGTGCTAAGAATAAATTAATTTACATAGATTGTGAAGAGGAGGAAGAGAAGGAACAAGAAACATCAAAAGAAGAGGATATACACCAAGAACAAACCCTAGAGAAAAGAAATGAATCCAACCATATCTTATAATGCATTGGTCGGAATTACCACTCCTCAAACTATCAAGATAGAAGGACATATCAAGAAGAAAAAGGTAATAGTGTAGATTGATTCAGGCAGTACCCATAATTTTATTCATTGTAAGATAGCTAAGGAATTGAATTGCTTCCTATATCAAGCACAAAAGTGTCAAGTGATGGTTGCAAGTGGAAGAACCATAAATTTCTCTAGAAAGTTCCATAATATCAAGCTATCCGTGGGAGAATGTGTATTGAATAGCCCAGTGCTTTCCATTCCAATGGGTAGTGCTGATGTTGTACTAGGAGTCCAATGTCTACAATCCTTGGGTACAATAGCTTTTAATTTTCAAGAACTTTTCATGAAATTTTCTTCAGAAGGAAAGGAAGTTGAATTAAGGGGTATCACAGGGAAATCGGGAGAGATAATCAACTCTAATGGAATGACAAAGCTTCTAAAGAAAGAACAAAAAGGTGTAATTGCACAATTATGTTCGCTAAAGGTTCCCACATCGAAATCATCTATTTCTCCATATCTCCAAAGAGTCTTGGACAATCATTCCAAGCTATTTGAGACTCCCAAAGGCCTCCTACCTCTTAGTGATCATGATCATGCTATTCATTTGATTCCAAGAAGTGTTCCTCCAAAAATCAGGCCTTATAGATATCCATATGCCCAAAGGAGTGAAATTGAACGTATGGTTGCAGAAATTCTAGAGGTTGGTATAATTATCCAACCAAATTCGATAAATGAAGCAAGGGATGAATGGAAGAATGACGAAGCAGGGTGGGAACTCATTCAAAAGTTGCAAAAGATCCCAGTTCAAACAATATTTCCAGAACTTGACAAGGAAGGAAAAATCATATTGGAACCTGAAGCAATCACAGAACCAAGAAATCAACAGTTGCGAAATCGATCAATTTCATAGCATCTCATCAAGTGGAAGAACTTACCTGCTGAAGATTCCACATGGATGGATGATAACTTTATACAGAAGAATCCAGAACTACTCAAGCATTGAGGACAACACTTTTTGAAGGAGAGGGGCATGTTAGGTCCCTATACTACTAGTGTAACCCTATTGTTATTAGTGCAACCCCCTTATTTTATTGTTGTGCCCATGTAGTCTCCATATTGTTATTATTGTGCCCCATAGAAGCCCACTATTATTATTGTTGTGCCCTTATATTATTATTATTATGTTGGCTCTAATTATATTATGACCCCTTAGACTCCTATATATAGAAAGGAGGTCTTGTCATTTGTATCATCCAAGAATTGTTCATTTGTGTAATGTAAAGGAGGTTTCCCCCTCGACGAGGCTTATTTCTAAGGCGTTTATCTTTCTTTTCTATCTTTTTGTGAACTAGTTTCATAACAATATCATTAGTAAAATCTAATGACAAACATCGAGGACGATGTTTACTTCAAGAGGAGGAGTATGTAGTATCCCATACCTCCTTGGCATTGATAAAAAGGTAAAAATATTTATTCGAATTTACCTCAATAGTTACGAATTAAGAATTCATTGCAAAAACTAATTTAGATCAAAGAAGCTATTATTAACCTTAGACATTGTCTCTGGCTATGGAACAATTATCATAATGAAATCCTAGGGTTTATTGGTTGTGTAGCAATGCACAGGTTGTACAAAGCACTTGACCTATTATGAGAAATTATGAGGCCACAGGTGAAGATGCACGTCTATATGGCTTATGATAGTAATCAAGGCCATTAAAGAGTCACGAACCGTGAAGTGTTTTCTCCACTTTGATTTCAGGTTGGATTCAGACAAAATGGAAACGTCATGTTATATATAATAAAGACAAGTAACTTATTGATTCTATTTAAGAGGGATATGCATTTATTTTTCTAAAGTTACTTGAAAAAAACGATTTCATGTGCACAAGAATAATTGCATTTGTGTTAGTGCTCTTGTGAACAAAAAATAGAGTGTTGGCATACACAAAAACAATAGGTGTTGCATTAGTTTTCTTTTGAATAAGAATATGAAATTATTCTACTAATTCTCTCGAAAAGAATGCATATGAACCTTGCATGTTATGTTCTCCAAAATATATTTTGAGAATCATTTCCATAAAGAGGACAAGTAACTAGGTTTCTTAAAAAGAACATGTGATTTATTTTTATAGTTTCTTGAAAAAGGAATATGTGCTTGAACCCACTGTCATAATAGTTATTTTTCTAAGTTTCTTGTGAAAAAAATATGTATTTCATTCATGATAAGAATAGCTATTAAGCTAGAGTTTCTTGAAAGAAATATTACTTTTCATTAGTTATTGAAAATAATTTATTGGAAATTAAAATATGTGTTTGTAAGTTGTTGAAAATGAATATGGGTGAGATGAACAAAATTAGAACTATTATGTTTGATATATTTTTGAAATAAAATAAATTATTTGCATGCACAAAACAATAACTATTAAGTTTGATATTTCTTGAAAAGAAATAAGTTATACGAATGCACGAAAATATGAGTATTACGTTCATATTTATTGAAAAGAAATTAAATTATTTCATTTAAAATATTACCAAGGATATTCTCAAGATGCATATGCATTAAATTTTTAAAGAGGAACACTGGACTCTTAAAGAGAATATGTGCTTATGTGCATAGGAATAATATCTAGTATATTTGGTTTACTAGAAATGAACATGTGATTTTACATGCATGGGAATCTTAAGTCATACAAAAAGAGATATGTAACCTTTTTGAGGAAAAGTTCACATAAAACCTTTGCATAAAAAAAAATAAAAAAAAAAAAAAAAAAAAAAAATGTTTCTGTCTTTTTAGAAGGATTTATTATTCATGCTATTTCTTGAGGAAATATTGCAAATTTACCTGATGTGTGAAATGATAGGAAAAGATTTTGTATTGCATGCATAATAGCTAATGAGTTAGCTAACTTTTGGAAAAAGAATAATTAGTGTGATAGATTCCTTGGAATATATATATATATGCAAGGAAGTATTTGTTGTGTTAGAAATCTTAAAAAAAAAAAGATAAGAGAAAAACATGTCTTTGCATGTATTATTGAATTGGATTCTTAGAAAGGAAATTTGGTAATCACATGCGTTATTGCATTAAGATTCCATTTGGAAGATTAAACATATGCACTTCCATGCATGGAAAAGTATATTTTTGGTATTAGATTTATGGAGAAAAGAGAGGCGTGATCGCATAATATTGATTATGTTAGCCTTCTTTTGGGAAAAATAATATGCATTTTCACATAGAAATGGATTAACTATGGTATTAGCTTTCTTTTGGGAGAAGATTATCCATATTTATTGGGCTAGATATTTTGGTAAGAGGAAAATGTTTGTTTGAATACATGAAGGAACGCGTTTATGCACTTGATCCCTTTGGAAAAGAAAACATAACAGTAGGCACAAAGAAAATTGCTTGTTGGGCTAGTTCTTTGTTGACGGTGTTGGAAATCTGTCAACCGAGGGGATCTCCCCGATATGAAGTCCCAACTAGACCTCACATTTTTTGGTGTAGGAATCCCATCTAGTATAAAGACATGGTCTCCATATACTCAGAGATCTGCCTTGGCTCTAGTTGTCATCACATGAGAGTGTTACGCTCGTATCTACAAATAGCATAGTAAGTGTTCCTGGTGAGTGTGTAATGTAATTGTGTCAAGGTTCTCTTACTGCAAAAGGGGGAGAAAAGTGAGCCTCTAAGTGAGAGGTAATAATACCACCCAGGACGAGACACACGCGAACCAAGAATGGTCTGTTCAGCATCCAATGGAATAGTCCACAGTGGACGCGGTAGTCATGAAAAACAAAGTACAAGGGAAGACACGTCCACCATCTAGTGGAGTGGTCCACAATGGATGTGACAGCCATTATAACTAGTAAGAAAGGAAGGTATGTCTAATATCCTACAAAGCAGTCCATAAGGATGAGACAACAGTGATAACCAATACAGCACATTCTCAACAATGTAAGTACTAAAACAATCGAAATAGTTCAACCATCTTAGTACATGTGACACAAACATGAATTACAAATGTCGAAAGAATATTCTTATAAACATCTACAAAACATGCATGAAAATGTGTTGGCCTGAACATGCTTTTGAATTAAGCAAAAGTTCCAAGACACATATGCACATCATACATCACTAGCCCCAATAGTGGGACATTGGAGCCACTCCTCGCTCCTCAAATAACTGACTGAAAACTCTCTATGCTTCATGGGAGGAGCCAAGGTGAAAATTCCTTTCTCATACAATGGGAGGGGTATATATAGCCAAGGGTGATGATTGACCCTTGTGACTCTTGGACTGCCCTCATGACCATTCAACTTCTTATGACTTTTCAACTAACATGACTCTTCATCTTCATTATGTGTCCATTGGATTTTCACTTTACATTACCTTCGGTTACAACATATATGGCCCATAGTAGTGGTGTGGCCTCACAAAATCATGACATTGTTGACATGGACTGGTTGGTTGTGATGGCAATGTCCAGTTGTTGTTGTTGTTGAGTGATGGATGTGTTCTTGGATGCACTTTCTCTTCACCTCTGCATAGCTTGATGTTGTGGGGTCTTCAATGATCTTGGTCTTGTAAGATGGTTGCATGCATGTGTTCCCTTCACTTGTTCTTTGATGAGCTTCTGTCATCCATCCAACTAAAAATAAGTCTTCTAGCATGTTTTATCCTTCTCCATCTCGTTCATTGTCTCACCATGATCTATCAGTGTACATGTTCCTGCAATTCACTCATGACGGAACGACATCAAATCCAAAACCTCCTAGTCTATGAAGATGCATTGTTTTCCATGGACTGGGACTGGGATAGATGATAGGATGGGGAAGAGGACCCAGTAACTGCACAGTGTGCAGTTCCAGGTGACAGGGAGGAAGACTGGTCACTCATTCTACACAGAGCGCAACTCAGGCTTCACTGAGGAACTCTGGGGCACAGTATTCAGTGTTAGGGAAAACCACACAGTGGCCACTGGGAGGCAAGATTGCACAATTAAGGTCACTAGTCACAGCTGCAAGGTGGGACCCTGGGGCACCTCTTCGTAGTTTTATGAGGGAAGACAAGACAGGGCAACAAAGGGACCAGGTTGCAGCTGCAAGGTGGGACCCTGGGGCACCTCTTCGTAGTTTTATGAGGGAAGACAAGACAGGGCAACAAAGGGACCAGAGAGGACAGTTTTGCACAGTTTCTAGGAGCAGTGAGTCAGTACTGAGGGAAGACACTACGAGGACACCTCTGTGCAGTTTTGGGAGGTAAAGTAGGTTCAGTTCTCTACGCATTGCGAGGTTCAAGCAGGCAAAGAGGAGGCTTGATGATTAATCTTGCAAAGTGTGTAGTTTAGGTCGGGTTTCAAAGCACTTTCTGCGTAATTCTAGGAAGGAAGGTAGACTGCTCACCTATGGAATTGTGCAATGAAATATCCTAGGGGGAAGCCTCAAGCACTGTGTAGTTCTAAGTAGAAGAGAAGCATCACTGAGGGATGACACTGTACAATGCAGCTTAGTCGGGGTCTGGTGAACTGGATTTGTTCAGTCGGAAGGATTTTCAAGAAAATGGCTAAGTGTGGGAGGCAATTGAACTTGTGAGGACTCGAAATTGTGATCACACACTCAACATACTTCAATAACATGAAAACATAGACCACCAGGACAACAAGATAAAGCATTTCCCTCTATGAAACTCTCTAGAGCTAAAAGTGACAAGTGTGACACTTGGGATAGACCTTTGAACGACCGTGACGACACTTAGTTAGTGCATTAGTTTTCTTTTGAATAAGAATATGCATTAGTTTTCTTTTGAATAAGAATATGCAATTATTCTACTAATTATGTCGAAAAGAATGCATATGAACCTTTCATGTTATGTTCTCGAAAATATATTTTGAGAATCATTTGCATAAAAAGGAAACCAAGTTTCTTGAAAAGAACATGTGATTTTTTATAGTTTCTTGAAAAAGAATATGTGCTTGAATGCATTGTTATGATAGGTATTTTTCAAAGTTTCTTGTGAAAAAAATATGTATTGCATTCACGATAAGAATAGCTATTAAGCTAGAGTTTCTTGAAAGAATATATGACTTTTTATTATTTATCAAAAATAATTTATTGGAAATGAAAATATATGTTTGTTAGTTGTTGAAAATGAATATGGGTGAGATGAACAAAATTTCAACTATTATGTTTGATTCTTTTTTTAAATGAAAAATTAATTGCATGCATGTCAGGTCCCTATAATACTAGTGATTCCCCAATTGCTATTGTCATTGTAACCCTTATTGTTATTGTTGTGCCCCTATTGTCCCCATATTGTTATTATTGTGCCCCATAGAAGCCCACTATTGTTATTTTTGTGCCCTTATATTATTATTGTTAGGTCGGTTTTGGTTATTTTGTGACCCCTTAGACTCCTATATATAGAAAGGAGGTTTTGTCATTTGTATCATCCAAGAATTGTACATTTGTGTAATGTAAAGGAGGTTGCCCCCTCGAAGAGGCTGATTTCTAAGTCATTGATCTATCTTTTCTATCTTTTTGTGAGCTAGTTTCATAACAATGCACAAAAAAATAATTGTTAAGTTTGATATTTCTTGAAAAGAAATAAGTTATCTGAATTCACAAAAATATGACTATTATGTTGATATTTCTTGAAATGAAATTAAATTATTTCATTTAAAATATTACTAAGGATATTCTCATGATGCATATGCATTAAATTTTTAAAGAGGAACATTGGACTCTTAAAGAGAATATGTGCTTATGTAATGCATAGGAAAAATATCTAGTATATTTTATTTACTAGAAATGAATATGTGATTTTACATGCATGGGAATCTTGAGTTGTACAAAAAGAGATATGTAACCTTTTTTAGAAGAGTTCACATAAAACCTTTGCGTAAAAAAATTTGGTTTTGTCTTTGTGAAGAATTTGTTATTCCTACTATTTCTTGAGGAAATATTGCAAATTTCCCTGAAGTGTCAAATGATAGGAAAATACTTTGTATTGCATGCATAATAGCTAATGAGTTAGCTAGCTTTTGGAAAAAGAATAATTAGTATGCTAGATTCCATGGAATATATATAATATATATAATAGAGAGAGAGAGAGAGAGAGAGAGAGAGAGAGTCAAAACTCTTAAAAAAAAAAGGAAAAGAAAAACATGGCTTTGCATGTATTATTGAATTGGATTCTTGGAAAGGAAAAAAGGTAATTACATACTTTATTGCATTAAGATTTCATTTGGAAGATTAAACATATGCACTTCCATGCATGGAAAAGCATATTTTTGGTATTAGATTTTTGGAGAAAAGAGAGGTGTGATCACATGAAATTGATTGTGTTAGCCTTCTTTTGGGAAAAATAATATGCATTTTCACACATAAATAGATTAGCTATGGTATTAGCTTCCTTTTGGGAGAATAGCTATAGGGAAGTAAAAAAATAGGGAAGTTGGTAGCCCATAGACTATTTTTAGTCTTGTGGACTTTAAAATATCATTCATTCATTCATATACAATTATAAAAATTAATAAAGAATAAAGAAAGGACCGCAAATTAATTGTGAAGACTTCCTATTTCAACTTAAGGTGAATGAGGATCTCTTTAGATTGATTCTGAAGGGAATATGCTCAACATATGCTTAGTCTTAATGTTGTAGTGTATTAAAGAGTTTGTCAGGTTGCATTGACTTTTAATAAATTTAAAAAATTAGATTCATCCCACTTGGCTCCCCACCCACCAATTTCCTAGGGATTTGAGATTATTCCAATTCTAATAAGTTCCTCCATGATAAGTTCCTCATTATTATTTATAGCATTCATTTATATATAAGCAAATTTTATTTAGCAAAATGGTCCATTACTTTTAATAAATTTAAAAAATTATATTCTGCCATGTGATTCCCCACCCACCAATTTCCTAGGGATTTGAATTATTCCAATTCTAATAAGTTTCTCCATGATAACTTCCTCATTATTATTTATAGCATTCATTTATAATTCCTTTTTTTTCTTAAGTTAAAGTTGACCCATAACCCTTTTATACATGGTTAATTAGGTAAATGTGTGCATTAATAAGGAATTCTTCTTGTTACAATAGTTTTTTTTTGTTATATTTATGAAGTATGGTTATACTAGTTTATATATAAGAAAAAATAATAAATAATAAAAAATGAAAAAGCAAAAAATAAAATCGCTTAGTCAAGAATAATAAACTAATCAGATAAATATGTGTATTAGTAAGAAATTATTGTTGTTACATTAGTTACATTATAAAATTGCTTAATCAAGAATTAATAAACTATAGTACTAAGTAAAAAGTAATATATAAATGAATTAATAAATTTAGTATATAAATGAATTAATAAATTTATATAGGTAAGTAAATAACAATTATGTCTAAAAAATTGTAATATTTGAAATGAAAATAAAAATTAATAAAGCATAATGAAAGGAACCAGAAATAAATTAAAAATAAAATAAGAAGGATAGTATCCAGTATTATACATGTTATTAATAATAAAAAAAAAATACATAATAAATAAAAAATTATATATATATATGAAATGAGAACAGGAAAATAAAAAATAAACTAAATAATAAAAAAAATACTAATTATGTATATTATAATAAAATATAAGGAAAAAAAAGAACTATTATCATTATTAATATTAATCTCCTTATTGTAGGTATAATAACAATAAATCATTCAAATTAGGAATTATATTATTGAAGATGCACGTGCCAGTGATCAAGGTCATTAAAGAAGCCAGAACCGTGAAGCATTTTCTCCATTCTGAGTTCCCGTTATATTATTTTGCTAAGTTTCTTGTTTTTAGTTTCTTGAAAAAGGAATATGTGCTTGGACGCACTTTCATATTATTATTTTGCTATTTGGCAAAAAAAAATTATAGTTTCTTGAAAAGGGAATCTGTGTAATAATATTATTTTGCAAAGTTTCTTGTGAAAGGTGGTTTTTTTTTGTTTTTTTAAAATAGAATATGTTTCATAATATTATTTTGCTATGTTTATGGTGAAAGAGATAGGTATTGTATTTATGATAAGAATAAGATAGATTTTTTTTAAAGAATATATGATTTTTTAATATTTATTAGAAATGAATATATGTAAGGTGGGCCAATAGTAACTAGCCTGTAAAATTTTAAAGGTTATTTTTTTTGCAGAAAAATAACCTCCACAAGGACCATTATGACATGCTAAGAGGATGTCAAATACCTCATCCTCTCTTACACATCTCTTCAAGATTTTATCTTGTCCCAATCTAAAGAGATTGCCCTCAATCCAAGTGAAAGGAGATATTTTCCTTACAATCTTCCTTTTCTCCCTAGGTGATAGATCAGGATGGAACCTCCCAGTAGCCAAGTAGTTTGTTATGTCAAAAAACCAAGGAGAAAGCACCGAGATAGAAAATAGGTGCTCATATGTCAGTTGATCATCCACCATCTCTTCATTACCTGCAAGTAAGTCTAACCTGGAAAAAAAATCTGCAACCACATTTTCTTTTCTTCGTTTGTCAATGATAGTCAAATCAAACTGTTGTAGCAATAACAAACATTAACATCAGGCTTGTTCATCAAATATTTAATAGCTACATGCTTAGTATGAACAAAATTTTGGTACCTAGTGATATAGTGGCTAAATTTATTTAAAGAATGTACTACAGGTAGGAGCTCCTTTCTAGTGACAATGTAATTCATGTCGGCTTTAGACAAATTCTTACTAATGAAGTAAATGGCGTCAGGAAACTTATCCTCTACTTGTCCCAAGGCTCCCCCCACAGCTTTGTCTGATGCATCAGTATGGACATGGAAAGGAAATGCCCATTTGGGACCTCTTAGGATGGGTGCAGTAGTCAAATTTTTTTGCAACACTTCGATGGCCTATTGATAATTGTTGGTCCAACATAAATCTGCATATTTGGCCAGTAAACCAAACAAAGGTGAAGCCACTTTAATAAAGTTTTGGATGAATCTCCTATAATACCTTGCTAGTCCCAAGAAGTTCCTGACATCCCTTTGCTTCTAAGGGGTATGGACTCTTTTGATAAGACCAATTTTGTTTTGGTCCACCTATATCCCTTCCTTGGAGATGGAATGGCCAAGGAAAATCCCCTCATTCATCAAGAACTCACATTTCTCAGAGCTTAGAGAGAGATTCATTTCCACGCATTTTTTAAAAACCTTGCATAGACTGGAGAGAGCTTCATGGAAGTCACATCCATAAGGAGTGAAATCATTCATGTATATTTCCACATAATATTGAACCAATTCAGAAAAAATCTCAAAAATTCCCTCTGGAAATTAGCAGGGGAATTGCACAAACCAAATGGAAGGACTTTGTAAGCAAAGGTACCCTAAGGAAATGTGAATGTAGTCTTATCTTCATCTTCGAGGCTAATCTGGATTTGATTGTATCCACTAAATTCATCTAGGAAGGACAAGAATTTATTCCATGCAAGGCCATCTAGGACTTCGTCAATGGAGGGAAAGGGAAAATGGCCCTTCTTTGTGGCCTTGTTGACCTCCCTATAATCCACACAAACCCTCCACTTCCCATTCTTCTTGGGGAATAACACAAGAGGTGAAACCCACTCACTATCTGAAATAGGGTATATGAACCTTGCATCCAATAGTTTTTCCTATTCTTCTTTCACAATATCCTTAAGAGTTGGGTTCATCCTCCTCTGGGATTGGCGCACATGCTTGCATCCCTCCTTGATGTAAATATCGTGGGTATAGACCGAGGGATGTAAACCTTTCATTTCCTTATAATCCCAAGCAACGACATCCAGGTGTTTCCTCGGCACTTTGCACAATTGTTCTTCATGTTTGGTCGAGAGGGAAGGGTTTATATTTAAGGTTTTGGATTGGCTAAACTCTATAATATTGACATGATCTATACTTGAGTCAATAGGTCATAAGTCATCCCAAGGATTACTCTCAGATCATTTCATCAACTCATCAATGGGTATGGGAGTGGGAGGTTGATTCTAAAGGATGTGGCCAATGAGATCAACTTCATCAGGTTGGCCCCCTCCTATAATGATGTCTAGAGTGCATATTGGGTAGGAGGTGGTGTGATATAGTTCATATTATTCCTCATCCTCTAGCCACAAGGGTAATTCATGCTCAATGGAAGGCTGAGAAGGAGGATATGATGTCAATTGTTTAAACAATTGTTCATTCTTAATGGTCATGTTACCAGCCTTACAACTAATGTAAGCATCAATAGTGGCTAACCATAGCCTTCCCAAGATGAGAGGATAGCCATTAAACTTGGTTTTGGGCTGGAGAACCAGGAAATCAGTAGGATACTCCCAAGATTCAATGGAGACCATAACATCTTCAACAACTTCCTCAGGAGATATTGTGGATATGTCTGCAAGTTTCAGCACTGTGTTGGTCTTTCTCAAAGCTCCTTGGATATTTATCTTGAATGTAGTTTCCTTATTCATCAAATTGATGGCAGCCCCAATATCAATCAGGGTGTTAGGGACTATAAGGACATCAATGTGCACATCTACTACAGGGCTTCTAAGGTCTAGATATTTCAAGAAGATCACCCTCCCAAGCATCAAATCGGATAATTTCCCAACAACATTTATGGTGGGGATGTATCTTTTTCTTCTCCTAGGATGTTTGAAATTTTTCTCCTTTATGAGATTATTATAGATGGGAACATCTTTAATAGACTGGAGAAGGAATTCTTCAATTCCCCCAAAAGATCAACCTCTTCCAAGGTGTGCTAGATAGGGTGGATCAACCTCTCAGGAAAATGAGGTGAATTGACTTGTGGAACACTCTCTTCCTTCTCTCCTTCAAGATCTTCAGGTTTAGAGGGTGGGTGGTTATTTGGAAGCACTCTCCCAAACTAAAGGTTGATCTCGTGGATTTCCACAGCATAAGCAAGGTAAGATGTCTCTCCATTGAAGACCTATTGGGATGCTTGTGTTCGAGTTCAGATTTGGTTGATTAGGAATTTGAGCTTGCTTAGGTGGAGAAGGAAGATTGAGATGTGGCTAAGGTTTAGGTGGAGGTAGTGAAGCACGAGGTTGATTAACTTGAGGCATCCACCCTTGTGATGGGTTTCCCCATTGAGAAGACTGGGGTGGATATGGCTGAAAAGGATGGTTGACAGGTTGAGGAGGATATGGAGGATAAGGCCAAGAAAGGGGCGTGGACCAAGATGGGCAAGTGGAAGAGTACCAAGGTTGAAAGGGTGTATTCTAATTTGGATTATAATAAGAGTAGTGTGCATCTTGCATGCCTTGTTGATATGGCCTAGATCCTTGAGGTCTTCTTTGATTGATGAAATAAAGTTGCTCTGACCCCCCTTATTCTCCTTGATATATAGCTTTTAGTCTCTTGCATGATTTTCTTCAAAGACTAGGTAGACCTCTATGACATTTAAGGGGAACTCGTTCCTATGATGTCTTTTGGTGCATCTTGGGTAGAACATAGGTTGTGCCCTTTCTACTTCCTCCTTTTTTTCCTTTGATTTGTATGGTATCCATTTGCAGTGCAAAGGTATGCAACATTTCACTCTTGAAATCCTCCAACATGTTGTCTATCTCATTCTATATGGAAGTTGTGGAGGGAGAAGAACTGACCAAGCCTTGACTAGTGCTACCCTTCTTTCTAGAAGCCCTAGAGTGGTTATTGGACATATTTTTAATGTCATCATAGGATAACTGATAGATATCTCCCCCAAACAACATGTTGAGGATCTCCAACATGAATTCCATGATCCCTCGGAGAAGAACTAGTTTGAGTGATTTAGGATCAAGGGTGCAGTTGGGCCTCATATAATTGAGTTAAAATCTCTCCTTATGGTCTTCTATGGATTCATAAAGTCCAAGAGTCATCCTAAAGATTTATTCCTTGGTTTCTATGGACCTACAGTATTTCATGTACGTTTTATTGAAGGCTTCTTGCATTTGGGCCCAGGTAGTGATGCTACCCACAGGCAGACCCATAAACCAGTGCAAGGTTGCATCCTTAAGGGTAGAGGGGAATAAGTTCAGCTTATTTTCATTAGAGACACAGTCATAGGTCCTAGAGACAACAACAAATACAAACATGAAGGTATCAGGACCCTCATAGGTTAAGTCATGGAAGTGTGGAAGGGCAGTAGGGCTTATATTCTTCATTCTAGCCTCTCCATTGGTCTCTATGATAAGGAAAATCCCATTGTCCTTATTTTCATCCATAGTTTGGGTAGGTGGAGTGGGTTCTCCTTCTTCCCTAATAGGTTCTTCAAAAATTTCAGGTTCCTCACCTATATGGTCTTCTAACTCTCCTGTAGTCAGAGAGGCAAGCTGACAGTTACCAAAGAAGAGTGAAGATTGACTGCTTGAGGGTGTGAACGTTTTTGGTAATAATTTTCCTTGAGTATATTCACAACCATGAGGCATGAAACAAATTTTTTTTCTCTTTTTCTTTTATGTTACTTCTTCAAAAACTATACACAAAATAGAAAACAATGCTTAAGAAGAAACAACATCTACACTGGTCAACAACACCAAAAGTTGGTGAGCCCTGGTATTGCAATAAGAATGTTGCAACTCCCAAAGGCTCCACAACTCAAATTATCAACCTAAGGTTCGTACAAACTTTGAGGTAACAATGTTATGTGAACAGATAGGATTCCACTCATGCCACCCTTATCTTTGACATCAGATCAAAAAGTACTCAAATACCCTTCCTTCTACTAAATTAGAATGAAAGCTTGATGAAAGTGAAAATTGGAAATTTCTTCTAAGTATGAAAATAGAAATTCCATTGACTCAACTTGTAAAACCCTAATTACTCAATTCATGAAAAGATAAGGTTAACCTACTTACATAAATGAAGTTATGTTATCATGTAGAATTCATCAAATTGCCTCATCTACTTGCAGAAAAGAAACTAATATATCTTGCATAATTCATCAAACTACCAATCAGAATCACAAGTACCATCTACCTAGTTCATACTTGCTCATAAATAAATAACCTACTTGCATGGTAAAGAAACTAACTCTACTTTGTTTTTGTAGTGAGGACAACGAAGGTTTGGAGTGGCCTAGGAGCTTTTGTTGATCATATTATCACATCTATAGGTTAGTATGCATCTATGCTAAGTCAAAGTTGCAGTGTGGATCGAAACTGATGAAGAAGAAGGTTGCTACAGGTTTTCTACAGTTGATTGCTACAGGAAGGCATCCGAGGGGTTTTTGAAGGTGAAAATGTGGGTTTGAGGGTAGGGAGAGGTGAATAGTAATTGAATCAAATAAAAGGAGGTGGTTTTGAGCTCCTAGCCAAGCTCATGACCTCACAGAGGTCTACCTTGAACTAGGATGAGTGCTCTCGATGACCTAGACTTATAAAACATGGTTTTTGGGACAAACCTTGGAGGTTAAAGAGCTTAGGATGGAAGTGATGAGGGTGGCTTTCCCTGAAAATCAATTATCCCTGCAATCAATCACATGCATGCATCCATTTATCATTTATAAAATTAAATAACTTACGATGGAAAAGATGAGTTGAATTTAAATGACATATAATTCATGCAAACCATTGATCTAATCAGTGAACTAAATTCTAAACTACAGAAAGAAAATGTAAAATAGGACAACCAACACTAATTTGTTTCTAAGAAATCATAACCACGATCTTTTTGGGTTGTGGTTGTGAGACCTTCCACTCATTCTCCCACAAGAAAGGTGATGTAGAGGCTGCAACCACAGGATTTTAGACATTAACTTCTACTGAAATGAAAGAAGCTATTAACTACTTGAAATAAAATAGAAACATAGATACAAGAAGAGGGACCAAAGCCTCTGGTTTGGTCCCAAACCCAAGGGTATCAACCCTCTGAAACTAACTTAGATGTAGCTTAAAATCCAACTTCTCATTATCAAAAAGTGTGGGTCTACTACATCACATAAAAGTTGAAAATAATAATGTCAATTCTTATAGCTCAATAGCTACCCCTAGTTGAACAAAAACTTTGAATCCTAATGAGCTCTTCCTCTAGTTTATTTATACAAAATGGTAGTTGAAGCATCTCCCTTGAAAATAGGAATGGTTCCTTCCTTGATCTCGAAAATGGTGGATCTTGTCCTCCCCGATCTTCACTTAGACTACGAGTCACTCTATTGCCAATGAACTCAAAGTGGTGAGAGAGGATATGGTGATCCCAAGACGAGTTTAGGGAGTTAAGGAGGTGTACAAACCCCCTAGATTCTCTCCTAGTTGTCTCCATTGAGCCCCTACATAGTAATAGCCTAAAAAATATTCATTTCCCTATAATTATACCACATTAAGCCACATATTATCACAAACACGTTTTACTCCTCTTACTAAGCATAATATAACAAGAAAAGTGATTAATGCTAGAGAATGATAGTTTTAAGGTTGTAGGATGGCATATTAATCTTCAAAATGTACCTATTGATGGGACTCGTCATAACTAATGGTCCTTGGAGATTGGGAAGTGTGAGTTGCACGATGGTCCACTGGAAGAAAAACTAGGCCACAAAAATATAAAGATTAAAGATTTGTAGGTAAATGATATCATGATTATTGTAATATCTTTTAGCTAGATATGTTGTATTTTAATGATATTTCTTTGTAATATTTTATGACAATGGTTAAGGGATTGACTCCCTTACAAACCATTGAGTGAGGGGTGAACACCCTCAAGAGAGTTTAATAAAAAAATTAAATGTATTTTGGTCTTCAACCTACGAGGTTTCAATAGTATATCGGTGTTTAACGATGTGATTATTTGTTGTGTCATTTATGATGTTGATTCCTTGCATGATGTGATATTTTTAGTATCAAAAATGTGATTACCTAATTGAGGTAAAGAATGGTGGAATTGATGCAAGGTTACATTAGAAAGTTTATGCTAATATGCTACAATAGTGGTTATTAATGGTTATGTAACTTACTATTCCTTTACTAAAGTTACTCTACATAATGATTAAGATTCTATCTAATGGTTGATGAGGAATTTAGACTAGTAATTTGGATTGTTACCTGTGAATTTAAATAGTTACCCATTGGTAAATTCTGTAAAAAAAAATCTAACTTGATGCATTTCATGTGAGGTTACCAGGAGATGTTACAAGTGGTATCAGAGCTTAATGTTGCAGCACTAACACCTTTTGGGAATTGGTAATTAGAAAGTAAATTGAGGTATGATACTAGTGGGCATCAACTCATGTATGATTCTAACAAACTACATAATGAATTATGTAGTAAACTACTTTTGACATGAGATGCATGATGCATGTTTATAACTACATTGAAGAATAGCAAATATAAAATATGTTATAAAATTGTGCTCATGACATGTGAATGTTGATGAGTATAAATGAAAAATAAGACCTTTGTTTCACCTATGAAAAATCATGGGTACTGAGTAGTGAAAGTGAGGGTTGACTACTAACCTTTTCACATATGACAATATCACCAATACATTTAATGAACATGAATAAATTTAAAATGTATTTCATATAAATAATGAATGCATGTATGTAATAACAAAAGAACGTATAATATGGGGAATTTCCTTGAGGAGGACATTAGGATGTTTTAAAAACAACCCCTTTAGATGTTAAAAATAAATAATGAGTCAACTAGTGAGACTTCACCGTAATAGCTAGTTGTTGGTTGAGTCTTGTCATGGTTGCATTAATATGGTTGGTAGCATTGATTACTTAGTGTTTCATGACTAACTATTAAAACTTATATGCATACATGAAATGACACATTGCATGAGTTACAAACTATGGGAATGTTAACGATTAAAATATTTTTCCTTAACTACTGTTTTGGAAAAACAAATTTATGGAATTGTTTGATTTAAATTTTCTTGGATGTAACATATGGAAGATATATCCTTACTTGTTATGCTTACTATAATGCATGAAAATGGTTTATGAAAAGTAACAAGATTAATACCTTTCTACTATGTTGAAAAATTGAGAACTTTGATGCATATGAAAGTAAAATGCATCTTGAATACATTTCATAGTTGCTTTGTGCATAACAATGTTTTGCAGAAGGTATGATATTTATTAAAAGAAATTGTAGTTAAAGTTTTTGATGTGAGTAAGCAAGGGTAGATTAGTGGAAACATAAGGACCTATGAAAGGTAAAATGTTGCAATGTGATTGGCAATTGCAAATTAGAAAGTATAATCTTATGAGATAAAAAAATATGGTAACATTTTTTTGAAATTGCATGATGGTTATTTTGAAATGAATAATACTTGTATGACATGTGATGTTAGTTATGATTTCCTATCGACTTACTTTTACAGATTATGGGACCCAAGTTAAGGGTTAAGTATGAATGCATTGTGTACATAAATGTTCCTTTCTTTAATGATAATATGTAAATGGTAAGTTATGTAAATTACAGTGGGAAAAGGTGCTAAAAGGAATTTCACCTACCAGACAGTTAAGGACAGTTGTGAAAGGCCATAAGGTTTTGGGTTGATGGTGATTGCCTGCCCAGAGGGATTGATGGTGGTTTCCTAACTATAATTCCTCTACTTAAAGATTGATAATCTCAGTAAGGGAAAAGATTTGGCCAAGATGGTGAGAGGGGAAAATGCTTGAGGTAACTTTGTTGATTTTGGAGCCTATTGGAGGAGGCCCAAAATTCCTAATGGACGGGATGTTGTCATAGGAATAGGCAGGACACTTCCAAGAGGAATCATGTATTGGACCTTGTGTGGTCACTGGAATTATTGAGTTGCTTATCGAGTAGAATTATAAACTAAACCTGGTATGGTCTCTATGAGAGAATTGTCTAGATGTGAAAGTGGCTCAATCTGATTGTGGAAACCAGTTCCCATCGGTTGGGAGGAGAATTATTTTGCCAATGTGGTTCTAATAGAAGAATATGTTAATTAATCAGATAAGCGATGTGTTAAATGTGAATTTTATATGTGTTTGTGCAAAGAATTCTATGTACATCTTGATAAGAGAGGAGCTTAGTGCTCAAAAAGGAATTACTAGAAATTCAAGTTCCTTTATTGTATTACCAATATTGTGAATGCCTTTAGCAAGAGGCTAAGACATTATGTACTTGGTGCAGTTATTGATCATTTCAATGATTGGAGATCTAGGTGCTCTCTGAGTACCTGCAAAAGTATTGTGTGGATCTCTTTAGAAAGAGGCTAAGACAATATGCACTTGATGAAGTTATTAATAATTTTTATGGTTAGAGAGTTGGATGCTCTCTTGGTACTCATGTAAGTACTATGTTTAAATATCACTTGACATTGTAAAAATAAGTGATAGTTATAAGTATTTCATTTTATTGAAAATGTTGTGACTAATGTAATTATCTTGGATTTTTTAATCATATATTAAAAGGTGTTTGTTTTTGGGTTATCAAACAATTGGAGTGCTTGCTTAAAAGTGACCATGACTTCCAAGTGTAATTGGTAAGTAACGAAAAGTTGGTATAGAGATTATGTTTTGTTTCTATGCATTTTAATAATGGCCAAGTGATGGAAAGTAGAAGTTTCTTATCTTTGTAGTTGTAATGATTATGAATATTGATAAAACATTATTGTTTTTCTTATTGGTATTTCTTGGAGAAAAAATTCTTCATCTTGTAGCGGAAGGATCCCCTTTTCGGTTGTTTAGATTATCATATATGTTAGGTCCCTATACTACTAGTGTAACCCCTATTGTTATTAGTGCAACCCCCTTATTATATTTTTGTGCCCATGTAGTCTCCATATTGTTATTATTGTTCTCCATAGAATCCCACTAATGTTATTGTTGTGCCCTTATATTATTATTGTTATGTCGGCTCGATTATATTATGACCCCTTAAACTCCTATATATAGGAAGGAGGTCTTGTCATTTGTATCATCCAAGAATTGTTCATTTGTATAATGTAAAGGAGGCTTCCCCCTCGAAGAGGCTTATTTCTAAGGCGTTTATATTTATTTTCTATCTTTTTGTGAGCTAGTTTCATAACATTTGGTATCAAATCTTTGGATTATAGGGTTTAACTACTCCAAACATGAGATTGTGGCATTTTCGCTATACCGTTTTATCTACGAAGTTTCAGAAGCTCAAACAAAAACCCATTTGAGAAGAAATTGGTCTGCACCTCGAGTCTGAATTTCATATCTTGTCTTGCTATATTTTTGGATATATGATCTGAGCAAGGTAGGGTTTTTGCAAGCTCCATAATTTCATCTCAAACAGGTCATCGTGGAATTTTCGCTATAATTTTTTTTTTCTACGAAGGATCGAAATCTGAAATTAAAACCCATTTGAGTTGAAAGCTTGATGAAGCTCGGGCCTGAATTTCAGATCTTGTTTTTCTATATTTTCGGAGATATAATCTGAGGAATTTAGGGTTTTTGTAGACTCCCGAATTACATTCTAAACAAGTGACCTTGGGAAAATCATCATAACTTTCTCTTTGAGCATCAGATTTAAATTTCATAATAAGTTACAAAAAGATGACATACTGTAGTTTTCTGTGTATATTTTTTAGATCTGAAGGTCAAAACAATGACACATGGCATGTCATACAAGTTCGTTCTACTAAAACATTATATAATCAGGCCATATTAGGATATTAGGAATAACTATTTCTTGGAGAATTCGATTTTGATCAGACTGGTGGCATTGGAAAGAGGATTTAGAGGACTACCACAAGAAGAAATTTCAGATCTTGGAGACCTGCAATTACAGAGATACAACAGATTCAATATTGAGCTCTTACAAAGTGAAAAAAGAGGAAGAAATGCAACATGATATATCAAAATTACGAGACCAAGTGCAACAAAATTCACTCTCACAAAAAGTAACGGAAGCTAAGATGGATGGTTTGAAGAAAGGCAGGGAAGACAAAATGGATGGTTTAAATAAATATATGGAAGCTAAGATGAATTTTTTGGAAGCTAAGATGGATGGTTTGGAAGCTAACATGGAAGGCAAAATGGATGATTTGAAGACAAATTTGACAAAGTTGCTACGAGAAATGTTTACGGTCGGAGAAAAGGTAGTAAAGGAAACTCATGATGAGAACAGAAGAAATGTTAATCATGGACTCTAACATTGGATTGAAGACCCACCATGTTCCAAAGATCGATATGAGGAAATTTCATGGCACGGATCCCGAAACATGGATACTACAAATGGAGCAATTTTTCGATCTCCATAATGTGAAAAACACACAAAAGGTACGTATTGCAACTTTATATTTGGAACCAAATCAGTTTGTATGGTATCGATGACTTTGCTCTCGTAAACAAATTGTCACTTGGGAAATTTTTACGGAAGAAATGATAACACACTATGAGGATACAAAAAGAAACACCTCTTTAGCCAATTGATAAATCTCAAACAAAAGGGTTCAATGATGGAGCACAATGAGGACTTCCAAAAATTGAACATAAGGGTAAAAGATATTCCAGAGGAGCATAGGATTGATGTGTTCATAGGGACTTTAAAGGATAACATCCAACATGAGGTTCACCTTTGGGAACCTGATTCATTCGAGAAAGCATTTAGGTTGGCAAGAAAAATGGAAAGCAAAATTATGGCAACAAGGAATCCTACCACTCACAACTATGGAGGTGTTGTTTCCCCTAGCCTTCCACAACCTACAAGGTTGACACCACAACAATTGGAAGAAAAAAGAGAAAAAGGGATTTGTTACATTTGTGATAGAAAATACACTAAAGGTCATAAGTGTGCTAAGAATAGATTAATTTACATATATTGTGAAGAGGAGGAAGAGAAGGAGCAAGAAACATTAAAAGAAGAGGATATACACCAAGAACAAACCCTAGAGAAAGAAGAAATGAATCCAACCATATCTTGTAATGCATTGGTTGGAATTACCACTCCTCAAACTATCAAGATAGAAGGACATATCAAGAAGAAAAAGGTAATAGTGTATATTGATTCAGGCAGTACCCATAATTTTATTCATTGTAAGATAGCTAAGGAATTGATTTGCTTCCTACATCAAGCACCAAAGTGTCAAGTGATGGTTGCAAGTGGAAGAACCATAAATTTTTCTAGAAAGTGCCATAATATCAAGCTATCCATGGGAGAATGTGTATTGAATAGCCCAGTGCTTTCCATTCCAATGGGTAGTGTTGATGTTGTACAGGAGTCCAATGGCTACAATCCTTGGGTACAATAGCTTTTAATTTTCAAGAACTTTTCATGAAATTTTCTTCAGAAGGAAAGGAAGTTGAATTAATGGGTATCACACGGAAATCACAAGAGATAATCAGCTCTAATGGAATGACAAAGCTTCTAAAGAAAGAACAAAAAGGTGTAATTTCACAATTATGTTCGCTAAAGGTTCCCAGATCGAAATCATATATTTCTCCATATCTCCAAAAAGCCTTGGACAATCATTCCAAGCTATTTGAGATTCCCAAAGGCCTCCCACCTCTTAGTGATCATGATCATGCTATTCATTTGATTCCAAGAAGTGTTCCTCCAAAAATCAGGCCTTATAGATATCCATATGCCCAAAGGAGTGAAATTGAACGTATGGTTGCAGAAATTCTAGAGGTTGGTATAATTATCCAACCAAATTCGATAAACGAAACAAGGGATGAATGGAAGAATGACGAAGCAGGGTGGGAACTCATTCAAAAGTTGCAAAAGATCCCAGTTCAAACAATATTTCCAGAACTTGACAAGGAAGGAAAAATCATATTGGAACCTGAAGCAATCACAGAACCAAGAAATCAACAGTTACGAAATCGATCAATTTCATAGTATCTCATCAAGTGGAAGAACTTACCTGCTGAAGATTCCACATGGATGGATGATAACTTTATACAGAAGAATCCAGAACTACTCAAGCATTGAGGACAACACTTTTTGAAGGAGAGGGGCATGTTAGGTCCCTATACTACTAGTGTAACCCTATTGTTTATTAGTGCAGCCCTCCCTTATTTTATTGTTGTGCCCATGTAGTCTCCCATATTGTTATTATTGTGCCCCATAGAAGCCCACTATTATTATTGTTGTGCCCTTATATTATATTATTATGTTGGCTCTAATTATTTATGACCCCTTAGACTCCTATATATAGAAAGGAGGTCTTGTCATTTGTATCATCCAAGAATTGTTCATTTGTGTAATGTAAAGGAGGTTTCCCCCTCGACGAGGCTTATTTCTAAGGCATTTATCTTTGTTTTCTATCTTTTTGTGAACTAGTTTCATAACAATATCATTAGTAAAATCTAATGACAAACATCGAGGACGATGCTTACTTCAAGAGGAGGAGTACATAGTATCCCATAACTCCTTGGCATTGATAAAAAGGTAAAAATATTTATTCTAATTTACCTCAATCATTACGAATTAAGAATTCATTGCAAAAACTAATTTAGATCACAGAAGCTATTATTAACCTTAGACATTGTCTCTAGCTATGGAACAATTATCATAATAAAATCCTAGGGTTTATTGGTTGTGTAGCAATGCACAGGTTGTACAAAGCACTTGACCTGTTATGAAAAATTATGAGGCCACAGATGAAGATGCATGTCTATATGGCTTATGATAGTGATCAAGGCCATTAAAGAGTCACGAACCGTGAAGTGTTTTCTCCACTTTGATTTCAGGTTGGATTCAAACAAAATGGAAACGTCATGTTATATATAATAAAGACAAGTAACTTATTGATTCTATTTAAGAGGGATATGCATTTATTTTTCTAAAGTTACTTGAAAAAAACGATTTCATGTGCACAAGAATAATTGCATTTGTGTTAGTGCTCTTGTGAACAAAAAATAGAGTGTTGGCATACACAAAAACAATAGGTGTTGCATTAGTTTTCCTTTGAATAAGAATATGAAATTATTCTACTAATTCTCTCGAAAAGAATGCATATGAACCTTGCATGTTATGTTCTCCAAAATATCTTTTGAGAATCATTTGCATAAAGAGGACAAGTAACCAGGTTTCTTGAAAAGAACATGTGATTTATTTTTATAGTTTCTTGAAAAAGGAATATGTGCTTGAACCCACTGTCATAATAGTTATTTTGCTAAGTTTCTTGTGAAAAAAATATGTATTTCATTCAAGATAAGAATAGCTATTAAGCTAGAGTTTCTTGAAAGAAATATTACTTTTTATTAGTTATTGAAAATAATTTATTGGAAATGAAAATATGTGTTTGTAAGTTGTTGAAAATGAATATGGGTGAGATGAACAAAATTAGAACTATTATGTTTGATATATTTTTGAAATAAAATAAATTATTTGCATGCACAAAACAATAACTATTAAGTTTGATATTTCTTGAAAAGAAATAAGTTATACGAATGCACGAAAATATGAGTATTACGTTCATATTTATTGAAAAGAAATTAAATTATTTCATTTAAAATATTACCAAGGATATTCTCAAGATGCATATGCATTAAATTTTTAAAGAGGAACACTGGACTCTTAAAGAGAATATGTGCTTATGTGCATAGGAATAATATCTAGTATATTTGGTTTACTAGAAATGAACATGTGATTTTACATGCATGGGAATCTTAAGTCATACAAAAAGAGATATGTAACCTTTTTGAGGAAAAGTTCACATAAAACCTTTGCATAAAAAAAAATAAAAAAAAAAATTGGTTCCTGTCTTTTTAGAAGGAATTTATTATTCATCGGCTATCTTGAGGAAATATTCAAATGTTACATGATGTGGAAATGATAGAAAGGATTTTGTGATTGGCATGCATAATAGCTGATTAATGAGTTTAGGCTAACTTTTGGAAAAAGAATAATTAGTGTTTAATAGATTCCTTGGAATATATATTATAATATATAATATATAAATGCAAGAAGTATTTGTTTGTGTTAGAAATCTTAAAAAAAAAGATAAGAAGAAAAACATGTCTTTGCATGTATTATTGAATTGGATTCTTAGAAAGGAAATTTGGTAATCACATGCTTTATTGCATTAAGATTCCATTTGGAAGATTAAACATATGCACTTCCATGCATGGAAAAGTATATTTTTGGTATTAGATTTATGGAGAAAAGAGAGGTGTGATCGCACAATATTGATTATGTTAGCCTTCTTTTGGAAAAAATAATATGCATTTTCACATAGAAATCGATTAACTATGGTATTAGCTTTCTTTTGGGAGAAGATTATCCATATTTATTGGGCTAGATATTTTGGTAAGAGGAAAATGTTTGTTTGCATACATGAAGGAACGGTTTTATGCACTTGATCCCTTTGGAAAAGAAAACATAACAGTAGGCACAAAGAAAATTGCTTGTTGGGCTAGTTCTTTGTTGACGGTGTTGGAAATCTGTCAACCGAGTGGATCTCTCCGATATGAAGTCCCAACTAGACCTCACATTTTTTGGTGTAGGAGTACCATCCAGTATAAAGACATGGTCTCCATATACTCAGATATTTGCCTTGGCTCTAGTTGTCATCACATGAGAGTGTTATGCTCGTATCTACAAATAGCATGGTAAGTGTTCCTGGTGAGTGCGTAACGTAATTGTGTCAAGGTTCTCTTACTGCAAAAGGGGGAGAAAAGTGAGCCTCTAAGTGAGAGGTAATAATACCACCCAGGAAGAGACACACGTGAACCAAGAATGGTCTGTTCAGCTTCCAATGGAATAGTCCACAGTGGACGCGGTAGTCATGAAAACCAAAGTACAAGGGAAGACTCGTCCACCATCCAGCGGAGTGGTCCACAATGGATGTGACAGTCATTATAACTAGTAAGCAAGGAAGGTATGTATAATATCCTACAAAGCAGTCCATAAGGATGAGACAACAGTGATAACCAATACAGCACATTCTCAACAATGTAAGTACTAAAGCAATCGAAATAGTTCAACTATCTTAGTAAATGTGACACGAACATGAATTACAAATGTCGAAAGAATATTCTTATAAACATCTACAAAACACACATGAAAATGTGTTGGCCTGAACATGCTTTTGAATTAAGCAAAAGTTCCAAGACACATATGCACATCATACATCACTAGCCCCAATAGTGGGACATTGGAGCCACTCCTCGCTCCTCAAATAACTGACTGAAAACTCTCTATGCTTCATGGGAGGAGCCAAGGTGAAAAGTCATTTCTCATACAATGGGAGGGGTATATATAGCCAAGGGTGATGATTGACCCTTGTGACTCTTGGACTACCCTCATGACCATTCAACTTCTTATGACTTTTCAACTAACATGACTCTTCATCTTCATTGTGTGTCTGTTGGACTTTCACTTTACATTACCTTCGGTTACAACATATATGGCCCATAGTAGTGGTGTGGTCTCACAAAATCATGAGATTTTTGACATGGATTGGTTGGTTGTGGTGGCAATGTCCAGTTGTTGTTGTTGTTGAGTGATGGATGTGTTCTTGGATGCACTTTCTCTTCACCTCTGCATAGCTTGATGTTGTGGGGTCTTCAATGATCTTGGTCTTGTAAGATGGTTGCATGCATGTGTTCCCTTCACTTGTTCTTTGATGAGATTCTTTCATCCATTCAACTAAAAATAAGTCTTCTAGCATGTTTTCTCCTTCTCCATCTCTTTCATTGTCTCACCATGATCTATCAGTGTACATGTTCCTGCAATTCACTCATGACGGAACGACATAAAATCCAAAACCTCCTATTCTATGAAGATGCATTATTTTCCATGGACTGGGACTGGGATAGATGATAGGATGGGGAAGAGGGCCCAGTAACTGCACAGTGTGCAATTCCAGGTGACAGGGAGGAAGACTGGTCACTCATTCTACACAGAGCGCAACTCAGGCTTCATTGAGGAACTCTGGGGCACAGTCTTCACTGTTAGGGAAAACCACACAGTGGCCACTAGGAGGCAAGATTGCACAGTTAAGGTCACTAGTCGCAGCTGCAAGGTGGGACCCTAGGGCACCTCTTCGTAGTTTTATGAGGGAATACAAGACAGGGCAACAAAGGGACCAGAGAGGACAGTTTTGCACAGTTTCTAGGAGTAGTGAGTCGGTACTGAGGGAAGACACTAGGAGGAGACCTTTGTGCAGTTTTGGGAGGTAAAGTAGGTTCAGGTCTCTATGCATTGCGAGGTTCAAGCAAGCAGAGAGGAGGCTTGATGACTAATATTGCAAAGTGTGTAGTTTAGGTCGGGTTTCAAAGCACTTTCTGCGCAATTCTAGGAAGGAAGGTAGACTGCTCACCTATGGAATTGTGCAATGAAACTATCCTAGGGGGAAGCTTCAAGCACTGTGTAGTTCTAGGTAGAAGAGAAGCATCACTGAGGGATGACACTGTACAATGCAGCTTAGTCGGGGTCTGGTTAACTGGATTTGTTCAGGCGGAAGGATTTTCAGGAAAATGGCTAAGTGTGGGAGGCAATTGAACTTGTGAGGACTTGAAATTGTGATCACACATTCAACATACTTCGATAACATGAAAACATAGACCACCAGGACAACAAGATAAATCATTTCCCTCTATGAAACTCTCTAGAGCTAAAAGTGACAAGTGTGACACTTGGGATAGACCTTTGAACGACCGTGACGACACTTGTGCGTCAATGCTTACAACTTTGTTTATGAGTGCGATAGATGTATACATGGCTAGGACAACTTGTATACACAAAGACCAACCTTGAAGGTCACCAGAATAGTTCACAAACATAGCATAACAACCAAACATGTCAAAAGATGAAAATTTATCCGATAAGCGAAAGGGAGAAAGACATGTAGAGGAAACACATGGAATGACTTTTAGTGCTTGAAACCATGCATGTCATTGAAGGAAAGATGATATGACAATGATAAGAAGTCCTTCAAACTACACTAAGAGGTGTATTTCAAAAATGTGCTTTGTTTTCCATACCTACCCTCCAAAGGGTTATGCATCAGATGGAGTCTTCATGCGATCTTGATCTTCTATCATACCTTGGGTTCCTTGGTCTGCTTATCTTCCTCCTTAGCTCCTTGAGAGTCATCTAGCATGTCATCCTTCTACGTGGCCACTAAGAGACACAATTGCACAGTTTAAGTGGCCAGTGATTGTTGTCGGATGAGGCCCTCGGAGGACACATCTACGCAGTTTTAGGATGCGAGGCAGACTGGGTAGATCGGGGACAAAACTGTGCAGTTTTAGGATGCAAGGCATTGTTTCTGGATGAGGCGTTTTAGGATGCAAGGTTGGGTAGCTGAGGGATAAAATTGTGCAATTTTAGGATGCAAGGTAAACTGGGTAGCAGAAATGTATGAGGGACAAAACTGCATAGCTTCTGGAGACAGTGGGTTTGGACTGAGGGAAGGAGACTGGAGGAAACCACTACTCAATTTTGAATGCTAAGAGAGGCTGTGATTTCTATGCATTGCAAAGTTCCAACAAGCAACGGAAAATCTTGAGGGTTACATATGTGAAGTGTGCAATTCAGGAAAACTATATGAGGTTAGGTTCCTAAGGAAACTCTAGAGTTTGGCTGAGTGTGGGATCTGTGGAACAGATGTGAGCAGTGATAGAACTCGACTATGATCACACGCTTGAAAACTTAGTGATAAAACATAGACCATCTAAAATGTATAACACACCTTCGCTTAACGCAACAACCTTTGTGGCATCTTACGGCAAGTGCGGCTCCGATGATAGACTTTGGGAGGATAAAGGAGACACTTGTGTAAGAGTGTGTGAAACAAGTGTGAAAAATGTCTATGTGGTGAGGAAAACCCATTCTCACAAAGATTTCCCCTTGAAGCAAAAATAACTTCCCTTTGCATAACAAGTAATAATCCCCATGCCCAAAGATGACACATACTATATAAAGATAAAAGCATGAACGAATCTTAAGATCAAAGAGAGAAGCTTGAGATCATCAGCTTACCAAATAAGTGTCCAAGGAATGATCGATCACAGGATCCATAGTAGGCTCTAAAATTTAGGTATAGGCTAAAATTTTGGAAGGTATTGTAGCCACTACAACACTTGGTGACACACTGGTTGAATACCAGCTTCTCTGTCTTTGTTCGTTTTAGTGCAGGCCCTTGATCCTTTAGGGAGTATTGATTCATTGTGTAGATTACTTTGTCTTCCTGACTTACCCCATGGGAATACATGGTCTGCTTTGTACCTTATCAATTGAATGCAACGTAAGATTCAACTAGATCATAGTGTTTTGAATTGGGAATGGTAGTTTAGCTCACGAGCTTAAGATTTTCAGAGTATATATTTTCATATTTACGTTTCTCTGCTACTAGTAGGCCTAGACAGTACCCCGGTAGAGTCACGCAGGAACACAAACATTGCTTTACTGCAAGTGAGCCTGGACAGTACCCCAGTGGAGTTGCTTTCTTCACCTCTCTACGCAGGAATCCTTTCTCTTCTTTCGCCTTTGATATTTTTTTTTTAAAGATAACTATGCATAGGCACTTATTTATTTTTGGGGTGGAAGAGGGATCCCAACTTATTGAGAGTAGGAGAGGTTATTCCTTCAGAGAAGCATATAAAGACCTCTGATTTAGGTTTTCTCATTTAGATTTCCCCTTCCCCATCTCTACTAGTTAGATAAGCTTGAAAGCACCAAAGTAGAAAATTGAGTATAGGCATGAGGTTCCCAAACTGGATACAGGTTCATGGGTGGAACAAAACTCTCCTTATAGATGGATCGTATTTTCCGTCAAGACTTCATTGGAAAAAACTTACAACCAAACACAAAGAAGCCGAACATAGGACTGGCCAAATGTTGGAGTGCCCCAAGACTCTTTGAACTTCACCCACATACACATTCAGAAGCCAGGACGCAATAAGGCACAACACTTATTCGCGTAATGGAAACAAAAGGAAAACTCAACAAGGAAGAAAAGAAAGAAGACACAGAACCAAGAAACAAAATCAAAAGGCAAGAGAACAAAATGACTAAATAAAACAATATGTAAAACCATAAAAAGAAAACCAGGGCGCACTACGAGTGCAAGTTGAGTGCAAGGAAGGGAAAACTAATATTCTGCTAATCCTACTCCTGACATAACAGCTAGAAGGTCAGGGTCATGTAAAGTGAAATTTCCAATGAAGCCACAGTGGTTTTTCCCGACCTACATCCACAAAGATATGAATGATTAAAACAAATAAAAGGTGATGTGCAACATAAGATATAAAAACTTGAAAAACTTGCACAAGGGAAGGAAGGTATTTCCTATGGGCAACAAGCTGTGTCACAGCCACTACTTTTATCCAATCCACATGCTTACCTTTTCTATGAATACCGTTTTTCAACAAACCTTGGAAACCTCTTGCGAGTGTGTCCTCATTTTCACCAAGCTTCTCTGAAAGTGCGAGGAAGGGTTGAAACTTGTTGCCTGCAATAGAGCTTTCCAAGTAAGATTATTCAAGCCATTCAGTGATTGGAACGTAAAATTCATGACGGTCGTCTTCAAAGCCTGGTGATCTTTGAAAAGATGAATTTTGCATTCCAGAAGTAGGATCACGATGGGAATCTTATAAGGAAAAATAGATCTGATCATTCTCAGTAGTCATGCCAAGACAGTGAGGACCTGCCATAACCATCAATGAAGGCTGAAGTGCCTCACCCACTTGACAGAAATCTGAAGAGAGAGATGTTAAACAATGAATATCAAAGACTGTGAAGTGAAAGTCATTGGATGTGTTGATGGGAAAATTATAAGCTGGATGACAATCACCCAAGATAGAGAATTGGTCAGATGAGTTGATTGAAGCATTGGATTTCCAGTTTGAAATGAACAAAGAAAAATCAGTTTGAACAATCTTGCGAATGCTCTGAATAATCAAACCAAGTTCCTTGCGAGTGCAAATCACCTTCCTGAAACTTGTGACCAATTTTACAAGCATCATAGTTGTCACAAGAGTTTAAAAATGATGCTATCATTGTGAATTGAGAATGCATGAAACCAGTAGAGGCATGGTGAATGAGGAAGAACTTGATTCGTATGAAAACTTGTGTGTTCATCATCACGCAAGAAGATTTCTGGTGTGATGAAATGGGAGATTTGAAGTACAAGATTTGCAAGAAGACCGAGGAGATGACCATTAAGGGAGAAATTCGATAAGTATGATTACGGGAAAGATAGTCTTTGAGATGATCAACTTCACAATTCCATGACCTCATGAGAGATGAATATTCGCAACCTAATTTTGATGTGAGAGGTGTGCATGAAGACAGATGCACTGTAACGGATTTGTGAATTCGGTTGTAAGTGAAAATTTCAAAATTTGAGTGATCACACCTAGATACCAAACATTTTTTCCGTAGGAATTCACATCGAGTGCAACCATGCATATAGATGGATTATTCGAGAGAAACCATATATGATTTAGTTCAGGGGGCTTACCAAAGTTGTGAGATCCTGACATAACCATCAATAGACGTTGAAGTGCCTCGACTCCCTAGCAGGTCCCATAACTTTCCAAAATTGTAGAATCGCATTTTGAATCTTGAACCAGATCATGCATGGTTTGAGGGTGCCTATTGTTTCTAATTTCAAAATTGTTCTTCGGATGGCAGCCATCTCTGTCACAGGTTTCACCATATTTGTTAGCTTCAACAACAAACATATTACTCAATTGAAGAGGCTCTTACGATAGTACATTCAAATATAAATGAATTGGTGAGATGTCATGAGCAAGCTGATATGAAGATTTGTCTTCATGCAAAAGGAGAGATGGTGAGGGGTGGGAAGGGTTCTCTTCAATTTGACTATTTTCAACTTCATCATGGATAACCTCACTTCCTTGTGTCAATTGAGGAGATAGCTCATCGGATGAAGAAATAAAAGAGCACAGATTATCTTCGTCGGATGTAGAATCGTTGCGAATGGTAGGACACATGAGAAAGTGAGGTGAAGAGGAAGTTTTGATGGGAACATCTTCTTTGACTGAACCAGATTCGAGATCTGAGTTAGAGTCTTCATGAGAAACCAGAAGATCACATGATATGCTTGGGCATTTGTCATGGCATATGGAATCATGGGAGTGATTACTGCCCAAGACTGGGGGTTAATTGAAAGAATTGATTCGACTGGATTTTCCATCGAGATTAGCAGATTGAGAATTGTTCAAGAATGGAAACTCATTGTTTTGATGTGGATAACTGTGAAATAGAGAGGAAAATTTGATATTGTCCTCACCTTCCTTTTCCTCTACTTGCATAATGTGACTGCCTTGCACCTAATTGAAATTTGAGCCAACACCTTGAGAATCAAGAGGATGTGAACAACTGGCTAGTGAAGCAGATTGATCAAGTAAGTCATGGCACAAGGAGTCATGATGTGGAGAAGATAGAGGAGAACATAAATCTAGATCAATCTTGAGATTAGAATTGTGAATAGTGACATCCTCTTGTGGAATGGAGGAGTGAGTCTTCGTTGTAGGATTCCTGAGCCATTTTGGAATTTCCCCCATTGAAGCGAGAGACGAATGAGAAGATGGGTTTGGGACTTGATTCACATATTTCTCAGCTTCATGATCACCACAAGGGGGCACCCACATTGGGACCGGAAAAGGAGGAGGACAAGGAATAAATGGGGTGGTGGGCTCCTCCTCTGCAATATATGGTGCCTCATGATCTGCAAGAGTTGGAGAGGAAGGAAAATTAGGAGGTTCGTCGTATTCTTAAACAATAGATTTTTTCACAGACATCCCAGTGGCTATACTTATTGAAAGATTAAACCATCATCTTGGCAAGTTGTCTGAATGAACTGATAGAAGCAATGGGTAATGTATGGTGTCAGTGTTTAACATGACCTTCGAATGTGAGGGTGAATAATATAGCCCAAACATCTTTGGACTTTATTTTGTGACAATGGAAAAGAGTCATAATTTGAAGCATATGTATATGAAAAGGTGATTCACCCTCACTATTTAACTTCAACTCAGAGAGGTCATGGATAGCTTCCACAGGGATGGTACAATTAATTTTTTTAGAAAAACATCTCGGGATTATGATTTCAGGAAGAGCCATTTTAAATAAGAGATTCAAACTAGACTCTATAGGCACAACCTGTCGTTTTTCCCTCCTTCTATAGCCATTTTGTTTACGGTAATGGAAATCCGTCAACCAAGGGGATCTCCCCAATATGATGTCCCAACTAGACCTCACATCATTTGGTGTAGGGTTCCCATCAGGTATAAATGCCTGGTTTCCATATACTCATAGATCTGCCTTGGCTCTAACTATCAGCACATGAGAGTGTTACGCTGGTATCTTCAAACAATAAGCTAAGTGTGTCTAGTGAGTGGATAATGTAACTGTGTCAAGGTTCTCTTACTGCAAAAGGGTGAGAAAAGTGAGAGGTAATAGTACCACCCAGAAAGAGACACATGCGACCCAGGAATGGTCTGTCCAACATCCAACAGAATAGTCCAGAGCGGACGCGACAGTTGTTAAAACCAAAGTATAAGGGAAGACGCGTCCACCATCCAGCAGAGTAGTCCACAGGGATGAGACAAAAGTGATAACCAATACATCACATTCCCAACAAGGTAAGTACTAAAACAACCGAAATAGTTCAACTATCTTAGTACATGTGACACGAACATGAATTACAAATGCTGAAAGAATAGTCTTACAAACATATACAAAATATGCATGAAACGTGTTTGCCTAAACATGCTTCTGAATTAGGAAAAGTTTCCAAGACACATATGCACATCATACATCACTAGCCCCAATAGTGGGACATTGGAGCCACTCCTCGCTCCTCAAAGAACTCAATGAAAACTATATATGTTTCGTGGGAGGAGCCAAGGTGAAAAGTCCTTGCTCATGCAATGGAAAGGGCATATATAGCCAAGGGTGATGCTTGACCCTTGTGACTCTTGGACTTCTCTCATGACAGATCAACTTCCTATGACTTTTCAACTGACATGACTCTTCATCTTCATTGTATGTCCATTGGACTTTCACTTTACATTACATTCAGTTGCAACAGATATGGCCCATAATAGTGATGTGGCCTCGAAAACTCATGACACAACTTGACATGACACTATTGACATGGACTGGATGGCTTTGGTGGCAATGTTAAGCTATTGTTGGTTCTTAGTGATGGATGTGTTTTTGGATGTGCTTTCTCTTCTCCTCCGCATAGCTTGATGGTGTAGGGTCTTCAATGATATTGGTCTTGTAACATGGTTGCATGCATGTGTTCCCTTCGCTTGTTCTTTGATGATCTTTTTCATCCATCCAACTGCAAAGAAGTATTCTAGCATGTTTTCTCCTTCTCCATATCATTCATCCTCTTGCCATGATATATTAGTGTAGTTGTTCCTACAATTCACTCATGATGGGACGAAATCAAATCCAAAACCTCCTAGTCTAAGATGATGCATTTTTTTCCATGAACCGGGCCCGGGATAGATGACGGGCTCAGGAAGAGGGCCTAGTAACTATGCACTACGTAGTTCCAGGTGACAGGGAGGGAGATTGGTCACTGAGACTGTGCAAAGCGCAACTCAAGCTTGAATGAGGAACTCTAGGGCATAGTCTTCACTATCAGGGAAAACTACGCAGTGGCCAGTGGGAGGCAGGATTGCGTTGTTGAGGTAACCGATGGCAGCTGCAATGTGGGACCTTGGGACACCTCTATGTAGTTTTTTGAGGTAAGACAAGACAGGGCGGGAGAGAGACCAGAGAGGACAAATTTGTGACGTTTCTGGGAGCAATGACTCGCAGCTGAGGGAAGACACTTGGAGGAGACCTCTACGCAGTTCTAGGAAGTAAAGCATGTTCAGGTCTTTGTGCATTGTGAGGTTCCAACAGGTAGGGAGGAGGAGGCTTGATCCAGGTGGATATTGGTGGCCACCTACCAAGTCCACCCGGACCCCCACCATTTTTTCTCTCAACATTTTCAGTTTCCTTAATTGTAGCACAACTTACTACTTTTAGCAGTTTTTTCGGGTCCTGAACTTCTGGAGCCGTTTTGAGGCCCTAAACGATGTTTTTTGGGAAATCTGGGGGAAACATGGGTCCATGGACTGATGTTGCCCTTTCCAAAGTGGTAGTGCTCAGATAGATCTTTCTAACAAGCTATTGTACGCGTCAAACGAAGATCGTATGCCAAAGTTACGACCCCGGGAAGTTGATGTACCAATTTACCCAAACGGGGCCCACAGTTTGGTGTTTCA
>APFE030795150.1:333173-346745 GCA_000404065.3 Pinus taeda
CTCATTGTAACATAGTTCAGAGGCATGTAGCCACCACATCTCTTCTCAGAGATAAGCTACCATCGCCCTAACTGGTTTATTTCCATTACTATTTGTAAGCATATTTCAGTATTTTAAATTAATGAAATGAAGTATTATTTCTGCTGCATATCTGTGTTTATGGTTATCTCTGTAATTTTTTGCATTCATGTTTAAATCCGGATCAAGGCTTGATGACTGATCTTACAAAGTGCACAGCTCAGGTCAAGCTTTGAGGCAGTGTCTACATAGTTCTGGGAAGGAAGGCAGACTGCTCACCTTTGGGATTGCGCAGTGCAACTATACTAGGGGGCAGCCTCAAGCACTGCGTAGTTCCAGGGAGTAGAGCAGCATCATTGAGGGCTGATACTGTGCAATGTAGCTCAGTCAAGGTCTGGTGAAGTGGAGTTGTTCAGTCAGAAGGATTTTCAGGAAAATGGATAAGTGTGGGAGGCAAGTGAACTTGTGAGGACTCGACATTGTGATCACACTCTTATCATACTTCAACAACATGACAACATAGACCACTGAGACAACAAGAAAAATAATTTCCCTCTATGGGACTATCTAAAGTTAAAAGTGACAAGTTCGGCACTTGGGATAGACCTTTGGATGACCGTGACGACACTTGTGCAATAGTGCTTACAACTTTGTGTATGAATGTGATAGATGTTTACATGGCTAGGACAACTTGTATAAACAAAGACCAACCTTCAAGGTCACTAGAATGGTTCACAAACATGAAATAATAACCAAATATCTCAAAAGATGACAATTGATCCGACAAGCGAAAGGGAGAAAGACACGTAGAGGAAACACGTGGAATGAATTTCAGTTCTTACAACCATGCATGTCATTGAAGACATAATGATATGACAATGATAATCAGTCCTTCAAGCTACACTAAGAGGTGTATTTCAAAACATGTGTTTTGTTTTCCATACCTACCCTCCAAAGGGTTATGCATTAGATGGAGTCTTCATGCGGTCTTGATCTTCTATCATACCTTGGGTTCCTTCATCTGGTTATCTTTCTCCTCAATTCCTTGAGAGTCATATAGCATGGCATCCTTCTTCATGGCCACTGAGAGACATAATTGTGATGTTTAAGTGGGCAGTGACTGCGGCGGGATGAGGCCTTGGGAGGACACATCTGTGCAATTTCAGGATTCAAGGCAGACTCGGCAGTTGAGCAACAAAACTACGCAGTTTTAGGATGCAAGCAACAACTATAGGATGAGGCCCTGGGAGGACACATCTATGGAGTTTCAGGATGCAAGGCAGACTTGGCAATTGAGGGAAAAAACTGTGTAGTTTTAGGATGCAAAGTGAACGGGGCAGCTAAAATGCTTGAGGGACAAAACTGCGTAGTTTCTGGAGACAGTGGGTTTCGACTAAGGGAAGGACACTGGAGGAAACCACTGTGTAGTTTTTAATGCTAAGGGAGGTTTGGATTTTTGAGCATTGTGTAGTTCCAGTAGGCAAGGGAAAAGCTTGATGGTTACATAGGCGAAGTGTGCTGGATGAGGCTAGGTTGATAGGGAAAATCTAGAGTTTGGCTAAGTGTGGAATCAGTAGAACTGATGTGAATAGTGATAGAACTTGACTATGATCGTAGGTTTGAACACTTAGTGATACAATATAGACCATCCAAAACATATAACACATACTTCGATTAATGCAACAACCTTTGTGGCAGCTTACGGCAAGTGTGGCTTCAATGATAGACTTTGGGAGGATAAAGGCGACACTTGTGTAAGAGTGTGTGAAATGAGTGTGAAACATGTCTATGTGGTGACGACAACCCATTCTCACAAATATTTCCCCTTGAACCAAAACAAACTTCCCTTTGAATAACAAACAATAATCCCCGTCCCCAAAGATAACACATACTATATAAAGATAAAACCGTGAAAGACTCTTAGGATCGAAGAGGGAAACTTGAGATCATCAGCGTACCAAATAAGTGACCAAGGAACGATCGATCATAGGATCTAGAGTAGGCTCCGAAATTTAAGTATAGGACAAAATTTTGGAGGCTGTTGCGACCGCTACAACATTCTCTTAAAATATTTTTATGCATTTGTATGCATAGTAACAATATCTAGTATGTTAGCTTTCATTTGGAAAGAATATGAAAGTGCATGAAAGATTATGTTAGCATTTTTTTGGAAATATGATGCTTGATAGTGATATGCATGTTACTAATGCATATGCAATGAGGTTAAAGAAGGAATCCCATGACATTTTTGTTTATGTTTTATGTATGCACATGAATAGATGTTAAAGTGTGACTAATAAAGATTGATTATTGGTTGATTAATATATTATCTAATTATGATATCAAAGTGTGTTGGCGAAAAAAATGGCAGGAAAGGATGGTGACTTGTGCAAAGGATAGATTACATTTAACATTGTCATAGGTAAAGAACTAATGGTCCTTGCAGATTGGGGAGTGTGTGTTGCAGGACGGTCAACTGATAGAAAAACCAAGCCAAAAAGATATAAATATTGAAGATTTATGGGTAAAAGATATCATGATTATTGTAATATTTTTTAGCTACATATGTTGTATTTTAATGATATTTCTTTGTAATATTTTATGACAATGGTTAATGAATGGACTCCCTTACAAACCATTGAGTGAGGGGTGAACACCCTCACGAATGTGTAATAATAAAATAAAAAATTTGTTGGTTTTCACCCTACAGGGTTTCCAAGGTATATCAATGTCTAATGATGTGGTTGTCTATTGTGCCATTTACGATGTTGATTCCTTGCATGATGTGATATTTATATTATCAAGAATGTGATTAACTAACATAGTTAAATAATCTTGGAATTGATGCAAGTTTACATCAGAAAGTTTATGTTAATATGCTACAACAATGGTTATTAATGGTTTTGTAACTTACTATTCCTTTACCAAAGTCACTCTATGTAATGATGAAGATTCTATCTAATGGTTAATGAGGAGTGTGGAATAATAATTTGGATAGTTACCCGTGGGTAAATTCTGTTAACGTTTTCTAATTCCATGCATTTTCAGGTGAGGTTACCAAGGGATGTTACAAGTGGTTTCAGAGTTAAAGTTTGTAGCACTGACATCTTTTGGGAATTAGTAAGCAGAAAATAAATTGAGGTATGATAATAGTGGGAATTAACTCAGGTATGATTCTAACAAACTACATAATGATATATGCAGTAGACTGCTTTTGACATGAGATGCATGATGCATGTTTATAACTACATTAAAGAGTAGTAAGTTTAAAGTTTGTTGTAAAATTGTGCTCATGATATTTGAATGTTGATGAGGATAAAAAACAATAAAACCTTTGTTGCACCTATGAATAATAATGAGTACTCACTAGTGAAAGTGAGAGTTGACTACCAACCTTTGCATATATGACAATATTACTAATACATCTAATGAACATGACTAAATTCACAATGTATTGCTTGTAAAGAATCAATTTATGTATGTGATAACGAAAAATTATATAAGATGGGGAATGTCCTTGAAGAGGACAATAGAATGTTTAAAAAAAAACCTTAGATGTTAAAAATAAACAATGAGTCGACTAGTGAGACTTGACTGTAATAGCTAGTTATTGATTGAATCTTGTCATTATTGCATTAAGATGGTTGGTAGCAATAACTAGTTAGTGTTTCATGACTAACTATTAAAACTTATATGCATAAATGAAATGACATATTGTACAATTTAGAACCTATGGGAATGTTCTTAAAAATTGTTTTGAAAAAAAAAATTGTAAAACTTTGATTTAAAGTTTCTTGGATGTAACATTTGGAATACATATCCTTACTTTTTATGCTTACTATAATGCATTAAAGTGGTTTATGAAAATTAACAAGATTAATACATTTCTACTATGTTGAAAGATTGAGAAATTTGATGCATATGAAAGTAAAATGCATCTTGAATACGTTTGACAGATGTTTTGTGCATAACAGTGTTTTGTAGAAGGTATGATATTTATTAAAAGCAATTGTGGCTAATGTTGTTGAGGTGATTAAGAAAGGGTAGCTTAATGGAAACATAAGGACCTGTGTAAGGTAAAACATTGCAATGTGATTTGCAACTGCAAATTAGAAAGTATAATCTTATGATGTACAAAATATGGCAATGTTTTTCTAAATTGCGTGATGTTATTTTGAAATGAATAATACTTGTATGGCGTGTGATATCAGTTATGACTTCTTTTCGGCCTACTTTTACATATTATGGGACCCAAGTTAAGGGTCAAGTATTAATGCATGATGTACATAAAGTTCCTTTCTTTAGTGATAATATGCAAATGGTGAGTTATGTAAATTACAGTGGGAAAAGGGGCTAAAGAGAATTTCACCTGCCAAATAGTTAAGGATAGTTGTGAAATACCATAAGGCCGTGGGTTGATGGCGATTTCCTGCCTAGGGGGGTTGGTGGTGGTTTCCTACCTGGATTTTTTCTCCCTAGAGATAGATGATCTCAATAAGGTAAAAGATTTGGCCAAGATGGCGAGAGGGAAAAAAGCATGAGGTAACTCTATTGATTTGGGATCTTGTTGGAGGAGGCCCAAAATTCCTCATAGATGGAACGTTGTCGGAGTAATAGGTAGGACGCTTCCAAGAGGAAAATTGTATTGGACCCTATGTGGTCATTGGAATTCTTGAGTTGGTTGGCAAGTAGAATTCCAAACTAGACCAGGTATGGTCTATGTCAAAGAACTGTCGGGATGTGAAAATGGCTCAATCTGGTTGTGGAAACCAGTTCCCATTGCTTGGGAGGATCATTGTTTTTCTATTTTTGTTCTCATAGCATAATATATTAACTAATCAGATAAAAGATGTGTTAAATATGAATTTTCTATGCGTTTGTGCAAAGAATTCTATGTACATCTTAACAAGAGAGGATCATATTGCTCAAAATGGAATTACTAGAAATGTAAGTTCCTTTATTGTATTACCAATATTGTGAATTTCTTTAGCAAGAGGCTAAGACAATATGTACTTGGTGCTGTTATTGATCATTTTGATGATTAGAGAGCTAGACTCTCTCTGAGTACTTGCAAAAGTACTGTGTGGATGTCTTTAGCAAGAGGCTAAGACAGTGTTCAGTTGATGCAGTTATTAATCATTTTGATGGTTAGAGAGTTGGATGCTCTCTCAGTATTCGTGGAAGTACTGTGCTTAAAATATCACTTTACATTGTATAAATAAGTGATAGTTATAAGTATTTCGTTTGATTTAAAATATTGTGACTAATGTGATTATGTTGTATTTTTTAATCATATATTACAAGGTGCTTGTTGTTGGGTTATCAAACCATTGGAGTTCTTGCGTAAAAGTGGACATCACTTATAAGAGTAATTGGTAAGTAAAAGAATTTTGGTATAGAGATTTTGTTTTGTTTCTATGAATTTGAATAATGGCTAAGTGATGGAAAGTAGAGATTTATTATCTTTGCAGTTGTAAATGCTTATGACTATTGATAGAATGTTATTGTCTTTCTTATTGGTATTTCTTGGAAATGAAATCCTTCATCTTGGAGGGGAAGGATCCCATTTGGGGTTATTTAGATTATCATATCATGAGTAAAATTTAATGACAAACGTCAAGGATGGTGTTTACTTCAAGGTGGGGAGTATGTAATATCCCATAACTCCTTGGCATTGATAAAAAAGTGATAATATTTATTCTAATTTACCTCAACTATTATGTATTAATAATTCATTACAAAAACTAATTTTAGTATTCAAGAAACTAAATAACTTGAGAAACAGTAAAAAAGATAAATGCAAGAATAAGCGGGATGTGACTCTCTTAAAATGGGGAACGTTGGTGTTAAAAAAAAAAAAAAAAAAATCTTTATTTTAATTCATTTGGAATGGTTACAATTAAGAAGTAGCTATGAAACTATTTAAAAATAATAATCCATTTGGATATCGTCAAGAGGATGAGGGAAGGAGAGATACCTTATCGGAGACGTGTTGGTGACTAAAGATGAAAAATTCTTATCATCTTTTAAAAACAAACTCCCATCATCGTTTTATTCATTATTTTAATAGTCCGTGAGGGCTACAAATAGGATTTTTCATATATGGTTGAGAAATCAGATAAGCTCATTATGTATATAACAAGCCTATAGGCTATTCTTAACCTCTCACCTTTTCCCTAGCTATGGAACAATTATCAGAATCGAAGCCTAGGGTTTATTGGTTGTGTAGCAATGCACAGGTTGTATAAATCACCTAACTTGTTATGAGCAACTATAGGAGGCCACAGATGAAGATGCATGTTTATACGTCTTATGATAGTGATCAAGGCCATTAAAGAAGAAGGAATCGTGTGTTGAGAAGTCTAGGGCAGAGATATGGGATGATTTCTCTAGCAAAGATAACTGCTTGTGAATACGTTTTACTTTTCTTAAATAGGTTCTTCTTTACATGATTATTATTATTATGTTTTCTTCTTCATCAAGAAGCAACCAAACCATAAAGAACAATGAGATAAATGACATAATATGTAGGCTATCATCCAGTGCCAAAACCTCTCCAAGCTAAGGAAAACCCACTGAATTATTCTTCTTAGAGAACTTTGAATTGACGAATTCTAAAACCTAGACCCTTGACCAACAACCCTTCCAAGACTAATTCAACCCGTGATTGAAGATGCTTCAACTTCTCCTTATTTCTTCACCCTCGATCCTGTAACTCAAGTCTGAAATTTTCAACCTCTCTTTCTACAATTTTTGGCTACCTAAAACACACTACAATTTCCCATGTGTGACCGAATTAGGGCTACTTAGGCCCTCCTTCTCCTTCGTTGGATTCTTTGTGAATTTGGCCTTCAATATAGCTCTTCTTCTTTCTTTGTTTCGTCCCTCTTGAGATGACCGTGAATTTGGACTTGCGGCAGGAAGGAAACCCTAGTTTTCCTCGCACATGTGAACAAAGTTACATTATTTCATTCTTCCTTCGACCTTGATCTTCTCTTCTTCACTTGGATGTGTGGCTTCTTCTTCGACCTTGCACATGAACTTCTTTTGTGTCAGATGATAATCCTTTGAATGGGGTCGAGTGCCCTATATATAAGCTTCCTCCCCATGCTTGTAGCATGAATTGACTTGATCCTAGGTTGGCATTTCATCTTGGTGTAGGCTTATTGCTTCATTTGAAGGTCAGCTTGGACTTGGTCTTTGAGGGTCTTTTAACTCTTAAAATGACTTCAATAAATATGTAACATACCCAATAAGGGTCTTTCATACATGAAAAAGACTTAATTGACTTTATGACTTAATGACCAATCCTAAAATCTCACAATGGGAGCTTGATCTACAAAAAAAAATTCCTTCAGCACGAAACCCATGTCTCAAGAATAACATAAGTGTATTTTTATTCTTTACATTAATTACATAAAATTATGATTACACATGTCATTATGAAGACTAAAGCTAGTTACATATTTCAACACTACCTCTTAACTAGGGAGGTATTCATAATCCATACAAAGTACTTGGACATTCTCAATCTGAAGAATTTTCATAAGAATAGTCAGATTGGTAACCCATTTGTTTAGCATCATATCATCCAACATTTTCACATAGAAAGGCCTTAACTAACCACTCTATCTCTCCATAGGATCAGAGCACAATGTTGGTGAGACCAATGATTTATAGACACCTGCATCATTGTCTCTCTTGGAACATACCCCACCTGGGTTCTTTCAAAGTATGTTCCACCAGGACTATTCTTGTCTTGGATTCTTGATCCTCAATGAATATCAGTCCTCTACGACTACTCATATCTTGGATTCCCTATCACAACATCAAAGATTAACGGATGCCAAATGCTTGCCCAATCCTCCGTTCTATATTCCCAAGTGAAGATAAGAATGATGTTTCTATATCTCCCTCTAAACTAGGGAGGACATACCCATTCCAATAAAGGAATGTACCCATTCTTATAAAAGGAATGTACCCAAGAACCCTCTTAATCAGGGACTTGACCAAGCTCTCTCTTGACAAGGGACTTGTTTCCAACGGCTCTTTAGGTGGATATCATGGGACAAACAACTGCTTGTAGGACTCCCACCTTCGATGTAATGAATTTCTTATTTGTTATGGAGTCTACATTTCTCAAGACTTTGACTTCTTTGTAGGGTACATATCATCCATCACTTTAATTCATGAATCTTGTCAGTCATGTCATCCTTATTTTCATTGGAAAGTGATTCATTAGTCCATATCTAACCTTCCTTCTTGACTTGCTACCTTCTTCATGTCATTTTTCCTTCAGGATCTTTCGTCCCACAATATGAGCATTAGTTGTAGATGACATCTACAACTCTTCCCTTGGCAGCTCTACATTAACCCATCTATATATCGTTCAAAAATATAAAATTAATATTAAATCAAGAGTACTTTTTGATGGTCTTTGATCATGAAATCTCCTTGTTTTCATAAACATCTTGCATACATATTGAAACATCTCCAAAAATATATATAATGTCAAGGGTCTCTTTCTTTTTTAGACTTTATCAAGATCTGCATATCTTTCCCATGGAGATATCATAGTCAAGTCTTTTATTCCTTGGATGTTGATTTCCTTCTCCATAGTAGTATATTTCATGATCTATTCCTTTATTTATTCACCCATTTTCTCCCAGTAACTTCCAATCACACTTCCTTTAACTTTTTCAACCTCCTCATATTTCATATGAGGACATATTATGTTTATTTCATCTAGTCAATGTGTGGATCATGCCTTCATGCATCCTTCCAAAGGAGGATATCCTTTCTTTAGATCATGCTCTAGAGGTAGAGCATTCATTCATGATATCTACAACCATATGACATGACTTAATTAAATATATGCATGCATACATCATCTCTTACTTTAGGTCATATAGACCTCCTTCAACAGTTTCCTTGATTGAAAGATCACCAGTCACCTTGACTTGCTTCACTTCTTATGACATCATACCTTAATTCTATGAATCTCATACTAGGTGGAATTCTCGGTGAGACACTTGCTTCTTTCAATAGGTGAACCTTCAAATGAAGATTCCAACAGAGGATCTTGATCATGCTTGTCTAGAAAATGCTCTTTCTTTAATGATGTATGATGGGATTTATACAAGATGACTTTATTTTTCTCATAAGTACTACTTATGCCTCTATTGAGGTCACCAAGAGCTACATCCTTCTATAGGTGACTTCCAAAGACTTTTATTTCAGCTATCTTTCATGCTTCTCTATGATGATGCCACGAGACCTTGCTTTCACTTCTATGCTTATATAATGCCATGATGCATCCTATCATCCTTCTAAGTGATTCTTATTATGATAGTTATATATCAGAAAAATTGAAAATAGAAACTTGAAAAGAACTAGGTGAGGAACACTATCTCAATCATCGTAGATATATTTTACTTCCTCCTTCTTGGATTTCTTTTTTTTCAGATTCCTCCATTTCTTTAGGTACATGGGCTTCTTCTCTTCCTATTTTGTTGTTGTCATTCTTGATTTTAGGAAAATCTCTCTTGTAGTGCCCATATTCTTGACATTCCTAGCACTGAACCTTTGCCATATTCTTATTTTTTTTTTGAGGACCAAATTTTCCAAACTTCGCTTTTCTCTTTGCCATACCAGCATATGCTTGAGTTTGATCAGATTTTTCCTTCGACTTGGTTTCTTCAATTTTGCATAGTGACCATAGATCTTTGAATGGAGTATCTTTCGTCTTCCCATAAATGTTTGTTGTAAAGTTACCCCATTCCTCTGGTAGTGCATTTAACACTATGGTATCCATGTCCTTTTTAGACATCATTTCTCCCAAACCTTATAGTTGGTCCCTTATTTCAGACACCCTCATAAAGTATGAGGCTATTCCTTCTTCTTTTGATATCTTCATCTTGTAGAGTTCTTGTCTTAACGAGATTACTTCCCCAACAGTTCTTACGGGGAACAATTCTACAAGTTTGTCATATTTCTTTTGATGTTTCTAGTTTAGATACATAGGGAATGAGGGGATCCTTGATGGATTCTATGAGAATCCTTTGAGCCCTTACTTCCCCTTTCATATACCTTGAACTTTCTTGGGCATATTCCTTTGGAGGTTTGGTGATTAAGCCCTTAACATGTTCCACGGCCTCATTTTCTATGAGGTTTAGATCTATCCTTTTCTTCCATGTAAGAAAGTTTGAAGCCCCAAATAATTTGTTGCTTTCCTGATTCGAGTTGATGCAACTCTCAGAATTAACCAAGATCTTTTACTTTCGTAATGTGATTAGAATTACAATTAAAATATCATAAAGGAACATAAATTCATGTTGTAAAGAAGAAGGAACATGACAAGAATCAGCAACATAATACACAAGACATTGATAACAAAGTTCAACCAGAAGGGACTACATCTCCAGGTCTCAGTGTCAAGATGGTGTAGGCCACTGCATTAAGTGTTGTCAATAGTGATGATGTATATAAGAGGTGTCGTCGCTATCATACAAGGAAAATGCCCTCATGCAGGAGTGGTGCCAAGAGATGTTCCGCTACAGGAACTCTTAGTAAAAAAGGACTCCTATCAGTATGACAAAAACTCATGCAAGATGATAATGAACATCTCGTCAACATGGCATAAAAGGGATCTCAATTCAAACATACATGGCGACACATGAGTATCCCATCAACATAACGACAAAGGGATCTCAAACAAAACATGACGAATCATGACAACAAGTACATCCCATAGATGATTATGCATCACATCAAGCAGGAACCATGAAATAAGTAAGAAGATAAGATCCCACATCAAACATCAACAGGGATCTATGCAGCACAATGCATCTCATAGCAAAAGAAGTACATGAACACACTGCATATACTTCACATCCTGGGACCATCTGAAGAAAAGGATGTCAAACTGCTGAAGTTGGTCTTACCATCAACCTCGTTGTGTCGAATCTCATGGAATGACTGCTCACATGTTCAATGTTGACACCTGTACTCCACTTAGAAAAGTGGCTGAAAAATGAAATGATCAAATGGGAAATCTGAATGCACCATTAAGTTTGTGGCATTGAATAGTGCAAAATCAACTACCAAATTTCTAAATTTTGAGAAAGTGGAAATCTGGAGCTTAAGGAATCTTTTAGATTCCCCCTAGATTCCTTAAAAATTCCCTCCTTCGGGTCCTCTGAAGATCTGTTGCTCAGATTAGGAAATTGACTATGCCATTAGGTTCGTATCACTGAGAGGTGTAAGATCGACATAAAATTTGTCCAATTTGGACATTGCAAAAATTTCACTGTCCTGAGAATTTCACCTAATCATGGTTCCACCTGCAATAAATTAATTAAAAATTATGTCTCGATTTCCATGCGCACTCCTGGCTCCTCCATGCTACCGGGTGTACTAACAAAATGAGTTTATATGTAAAATTTTAGGCGGAGTTACCAACAGTGGTTATTGGCGCGTTTGTAAATAAAGCAATTCGTGGAGGAGGGGTCGGGGGATCAAATCCCGCCTTTTTTTAATTACATAATGGTTTTAATTAACCAAAATGGGGGCAGGTCCACTAGTCCGGTAGCTCGCTCCCAAAAACTCCCACTGTAATGTTTTGGGTGCGGTGCATTAATGAACACATTTAAAATGGGTGCATTTAAGTTTTGTTGGTTGAACGTTACATGGTGTGTGGCATGGTTTTAATGTGGGGTCGTCGCGTGGGCGAGGTCGGCCCTCCCATCGGCCGTGGGTTAAACTCCCACCAGCCTCGTTTAATGTGATGTCATGGTGTTCGTGTGTGGGCCAAGTCCATATATAAAACGTATTGTTAGGAACCGATAGAGGTCACAATTAAATTACTATTTAGACACACAAAATTAAGCCTTTTCTCAGTAATGATGTCTCCTTGAATTATAATATTTTAAACAATATTTTAAGAGAACGTATCATAATTAATAATTAAAAAAAGGTGAGAATATTATCCATTGTCCAACTTTATCACTAATGTAAGTATCATTATGAGAGAATTGATACCCAGTATATTAATTTCCTAACTCTCAGAATTAGGCTTTTGCTTGAAGAATTGAGAATTAGGGTTTCACTCGAAGAATGATAACTTGATTAGCTTCACAGTTACATCTGAAGTTGGAGACTGTTCAGAGTGGAAAATAATGGTGGGAAGAGGTTCCACATTGATGAGGTGTTCATTATTAAGAGCTTCATGTAGATAATCTTCTTAGGATGATAGTGGTAATGTAACCACCTCCTCCCACATTTACCCAAGTTTACTGGTCTACTGGGGTAAACATATGATGAAGAGTTATTATGATATGACCCAACCTCCTAGATATAATTAATAAAGTGGGGTCGACAACTAGAAACTTACTAACCTTCCTCAATAGCTATAGGATCCCCATGAGCTAAACAACCACTCTAGGTGCCCTAACCCTCAGCTACACTGCTTTTTCACTAACCTGGACTCCCAGTCGCATGCATAATGCTGCATCAATGCAACTATAGGCCTCTAGTCGCATCCATATTCCTGCAACGTAGCGGCGCAGTCCCAATTTCCCAGTTCCGAGCCTAAAACCATGGAATTTGTGCCACCTTTTTGTTAGGACTCTGAATCGTCTACTTTTGACCCTACATTTTGTTATGATATTACTCTTTTTAACCTATGAATTGAAACCCTTGATATCATTTTTGACCTCATCATCCCAAGGTATGAAGTAACTCTCCTCATTTGCTATATGATTAATTATTCAACACATATTCATGTTATCTTTACAATTAATCTTTGGAAATTGGCTAAGTCGCTGACAGTTGATTGGAATTGTTCAAAGTCCACAGAATCATAATTCACAGTTGCTGCGACACCAGGAACAACAACTGTGCAGTTGTTGCAACACTAGAAGTAGCAACTGACTAAAGCAGGAAACGTCTTAATTTACAACAGCAACTGTCTGAAGCTGGCAGGACTATACTCGGCCGATGATGATAAAGCATGATCAGCCAAATTAGCCACAGACGCGGGAACACCAGGAACAGCACGAAGTGTTTTAAGGGATGGTTAAGATGTACTGAATCAGCAACAACAGCAAAATAGCCAAGGATAGCACGAGGACTCCGAGGAGATAGACGAAGACCACCCATTTTGCAACAGCGGAAAGATCCGATTAACCAAGGAGGACAAAGATATACATTGTTGTAACAGTATGCTGTAACAGGAATCAATTTCCTATTTTTGTACAGAAGAATTGAACTGTAGGACAATCTATTGTAATAGATGTCTCCTCTATAAAGAGGAGACATCTACAGTTGAAAGACTAGCATGTGATACCGAATTATTGTAGTGCTGAAGGTCAGAACCTCTGTTGTAATTGAACTCTTAGCAGCTGAATAAAGTTTTGTTCTGAGCAATTTGATTTAATATTTGTGTGCAGGGGAATCTTGTGAGAGGGACAGGGCCCACCTTCTTCACAAGATTCACCCATTCCTTTCTTGTTAAGTGTGTGTTATTTCTGTATGTGTTTAGCCTTGCTTCTGATA
>APFE030795151.1:0-26969 GCA_000404065.3 Pinus taeda
GTTCCCATAAATCTTGACATGCAAACAGGGCTTTCATGGTTATTGCCCAATAGTCATAGTTTGTCCCATTGAACTATGGGAATTGAGGGTTAAACAAACCCATGCTAGTGCTTGTGCTAGCCATTCCTTGCATTCTCAGCTATGCCTCTAAATCCTTGACTGTGTATTTAAAAACAACTGACTGCTGCAACCAAAAGACTCCTCCCTTCAGCTTCTTTGTCTCCTACAAAGAGTCTAAGCCTGCTCTGATACCACTGTTGGGTATTTTTCTTTGTTTGGGATGGGAAAATACCAAAACCATAAAATATAAATCACAGAGGCAATGCTCTGTTTCCTTTGCTCCAAGATCTTTTACACAGAGAAGTCTTTTTTTTTAAATAATTACAGAGCACGGAGTATTTCACCACCATAAAATGATTTCTATTCATTAACAAAAACACTTACATATTCATCCTCTTTCACTCAGAGGGATTCACCAAAACATTTTCACAAGATTTACTCTGCCTCCTATGAAATTTTACACTACTGTGTGTAAATATTTCATTTACATTCACTGCTGTGTGAAAACAAAACTTACAGGGAGTTACAGATTTACCTTTTCACTGTTGTGAAACAATACATGGTTTGAACAAAACTATCCACTGGTTTCATTTACTTCTCCTCCTCCTACACTGCTGTGCAATTTTTACTTCTTACATTACAAACCAAAAATTACTCTGCTGCATAAAACCTTTTACATTACAAACCCAAAAATAATATTTATGCACTTCTGTGCATTCCTCCCCTGCAATACAAAATTAATCTCAGTTCACCATTGGCTGCTGCGAATCCAATTTTTCTATCTCACTGTGTGAGATTCACGTTTTGGTGCTTTTGGGATCATCCCTCTTTCGCGCTACAGAGTCACACATTTTTCATGCGTTTACCTTACAATATTACAATCCCCGTGGTAGTTTTTGTTTTTACATAAAAATGGGTCAACGATTTTTAAAACATATATTAAAAAGAAATAAAAAAAAACTTACGCCCATACTCCTATTTACTTTGCCGTAAGAAATATTAAAGACCTTACCCAACATTAATATAACATATGGGATGGTCCACACCTAATTAAATTTTAACAGGCCCCGTACGCGTACTATGAAGACTTTAACCGGCGGACAACTTCCTCTTCAATCAGACGGCGGAGAGCAAACATCATCAATCGAACGGATATCGGACAGGGTGAGTTGACCGTGTGATACCTTCCGATGGAGGTCAGGTGCTTACGTCATGGGTGGACAGTTGTCAGCATCGGAGCACCATGTCCGGAAACAGCTTATGCCAAAAAGGTGGTGCGATATCATACTGGCGGTTTTGGTTTGCACTGAGTGGTTTTCTGCATGCGTTGACGCTGACCGCGCGGTTGGTGAAATTATAAATTTAACATTTTTGCCTTGTAGGTTCCTTCAATTGCACTGTCACTAATTGCCCTATCACCATAATCAACACTAGCAGCATTGCCATTTGGATGCAGGTTGTTTATTGAATACTGCATTGGGGTAGATACTCCCGCTCCCTCTCTCACTTCAGGCCCAACAATATTGCCAGCGCTGGCAGCTTCTTTCTTTTCTATTTTACGTCTGAGTACTTGTCTCTTTCTACCCACTTTTTTGTGAGGTTGAGTATTCTCTAGACTTGCTTGTTGGGACTTTAGCTGCGATGTGTTAATTTCAGATTGAGGATATGGCATTGGCTGCATTACTCCTGCAGAATTAAAAATACCATTACTCGAAAAGTAGTCCCTCTGAACTTGTCCATAACCATTCATGTGGGAATTGCCTCCAGTAAATCCATTAAAATGGGTATTACGATTTGGTAGATCCGAACGAAACCCCATCACAGGACCTGTGCTGCTTTGAACGGGTGTGCATGTAGGTCTCCTTCGTGTGATTGTGGGTGTATAAAGATTTAATGAATACCATGTAGTACTGCACCCTCCGACTCCTCCTGTGGGTCTGGGTGTGGGAGTCGTGCCTACCCCTACTCCACCTGTTGCTGTAAAATTCATTGGTCTGACCTCTTGTGGGTTCTGCGAAAGCTGTGCAGCAGGGAATGAAGGAGCATGCACATGTGCTGCTGGGTTTCGTGCATTACTGGTAGATGCAGTATCTCTTCCAAGTATTGCAGCAATCGCGGGCTTTGCCTGCTGCAGTAACCATTTCATGGTTTCTGCGCTCTCTCGGAATCCCAGCAAAAGGGTGAATTTTAAAAAGTCCTTTGATACCATGGGCAGTATCCAATCGACAGTTTGCCCGCCTCGGGCGAAGCCGAGTTCCCTGGTCAGCTCTTCCAAAGGCGCTATTTGACTTGGCGATAGCCAATCCAGCTGTCTACGTGGATTCTGGAGGTCCTGGAAATGTTTGATTCGAACCGTTTCCAGTAGCGAATCGATAGTCTGACCGCAATTGTCATAACCCATTGATCTGTTGAGCTCTGCAATGCCTTTGGCTCCCTGTGGAGTGGGTAATAAAAAATCGATGGTGGATCCTAGACTTTTGAGATCCAAAAGTGCAGTAAGCTCGTCTAACCTTTCTTTGCAGTCATAGGGCACTTGAACACTGGGGGCCCTTGTGCTCGCCTCCCTATTCTTCATTTGTACTTCGTCAGATTTTGCGGTTGTCATCTTCGGTATTTTGGCGGACAGGCGAGTAGAGCGCCTCAGTGGAGCCGGAGCTGGATTAGCAGTTGCTTTCCTTTTAGCGGGTGCCATTTGAAATCCTTTCGTTTATATCGTTCCAGTTAGCTTTGGAGGATAGCGCGAGATGTTAGCTTCCTGTAATATGGACAATTTCAGAAGAAGTGAGAGAGAATCAAAACTGGATGGTCCCTAAATGGATATATTTGATGATCCACTCGAGCTGGAGTGCGTATTAATGCAGTTATAGAGTGCATATAACCACGTGTATAATATTAGAGATTTACGCTGGATTGTCGGCCTCGTTGGTGAACCCAACTACTAACTACATTTACGTACGGCGCTGTATACGAATGCGACAATTTTGCTTAGAAAATAAATCTTCATCGGAATTCGATTTTTCTGGGTTGCAAATCGAAAGTTTATAATGCTTCAATTGTGCTTTTGAAGCTAGAATTCGGTTTACTACCATCCATAACCTCTCCCTTGTACCATCCATAACCTCTCCCTTGTAGACTTTCTGTTAAATTTATTCAAAATCATATGAGAAAATTCAATATTTTCCCACCAAAATTGTCACCAAATAAATGTTAAAAAGTTAAAATCTATTTAATTGTAAATTTGAATGTGTTCTTTTATATATAATCCATACTGTAATTTTTTTGATTAATAAAATTATAAATAATTTTTTTGGTGGTTTGATTTGTGTTGTTTAAAATAGTTTTTTAATTATATATATCATTTAACATCCTCAACAAATTTGGAGACACTTAGATTCTGAAGAATTCACATGTCAAACTTGTAATTTCAATAAATTTATGTCATATTTTAAACAAATTACATCAAAAAATAAAAAGGAATCTTTCTAAAAAATAACACTTAAAAGCTACTCGTTAAAATAAATGCAAGTAATATTATGCAACTAAATAAATATTAAAAAGTTGAAATCGATTTGGTTGTAAACGTGAATCTATATATATATATATATTATGATATATTTAGGGAATATGGTATTTATCCCATCACTAAGCTCTTCTTCTATCATCATTCAGTTTGGTCCTAATGATGGAAATGTTCACAAATATGATTTCTACCAGGGGTTAAATTTGATGCCCGTATACCCGTTTTTAGCTTTTTTACCCGTAAAATACGTTTTAAATTCAAATCTCCACGTCATGTGCGACTTGCCATTAATTTTTAAAAACGTCAATTTTTAATACCGTATAATCCACATGGCACCCATAAGTTAAAACTTAAAGTGACTGAATATGGACTGGTTCGAGCCTCGAGGTACTGGAACTTGGATTCAAGAGGATGAAGGAGATCGTCGGCGTCGTGGAACATTAATGGCAGGCATTTAGTACAAAGTTTATTGTTATCTCTTACGTTCATGACCTTTCAGAAATGGTACTGGGTAAATCCTATGCATTTTGAAGGAAATCTACTTAGGAACTTTAAAGGCAAGCGCTTACCACAAAGTAACGAAGTATTTTTGTTCGTTCTTGATTCTTTAAGAATGGTGTCGCAGCGAGCTCTGTAAAATTTGATGCAAAATGGCTTTGAAACTTTGAAGGTCGGCGTTTAGCTCAAAGTAATGAAATGTCTTTTCGTTCTTGACTTTAGCAGAAACATTCTAGGGGTAAGTTCTTGTAAATTTTGTTGGAAATCTTCTAAGGAATTTTGAAGGCATACGTTTAGGACAAAATTTAACGTTTAACGGAATAAAGTTTTTGTTGTTTCGTGAGTTTTCAGAAACGGTAATGGGAAAGTCGTGAAACTTCTGATGCAGAAATTTAAAAGCAGGCGTTAGCATAAAGTTTAACCTTGAGAGATGGTTGATTATTCGTGGACTTGAGGTTGATGTTGCTGGAAACTCACCCTTATTCGGAATATTAGGGCAACCTGACTGTCTACCGTCTTTGATTCTAGTTGTTGTGTCGTCCTCCAACAGTTTGTGATCTTTATATTTAATGCTTCTACAGTCGGAAAAATCTCGTACTGGAAATGCTCGAAACAGTGATGACTGAGCAATACTGTGTGCCCAAGCTTTTAGGGTTGATCCTTTTCAAATAATTATTGCGGAAGAATACGTAATTTTTGCATGTGAGATGTGCATTAATCTCCCTCGAAAGAATTTCATAGCTGCTCTCTTCTTAATCTAGTCTGTGTCTTCCAGGCTTTCGCAGTCGGGCGCTGTACAGGTTCTACAGACTCTGACTGAAACGACGAATGTGATTTCTTTAAATAGGTCAATGTTTTGCTAAGTAAATGAGCAATAACAAGGGCTTCTGGGTATGTACTCGGTCTTGGGTGGATCGACAATTCTTTGGTGGAATATTTGTGCAGCGCCGAGGTTAAACCTGCATTAGGAAGTGAAAGCTGCAGATCGGCAATGTTGCAAGTACTGGAAGACTGCAACCTATGGAAGGACTTTCCTAAAGGATTACATGTACTTGTAGTAGACAAAGATCCTGCCACTCTCAATGACATTAAGGCCAAACTGGAAGCATGTAGATACCGAGGTAAGAGGAATTTTCACTTCATTTATGGTTTTTAAAGTAAAATTTAACCATACTTCCTTTACTGACTATTGAAACTTTGTGCCAGACCGTTGCTAAGATTGCTTCCTTGTTAAAATTATGCCAATACAATTTCAAATTACAGTAAAAATACCTTTAAGTGAGACAGTGGAGAACACGGTCAAATTCGTTGATACTCACTATTTTGTGCTTCTGATTCATTTCTCCAAAGTATGATGGATATCGCAGTGACAACGTTTGAGCGAAGCGAGGATGCTGTAACAGCTCTTACAAACCCTGATAGTTCGTTCCATGTAGCTTTGATAGAGGTAAATTTCAGCTTCAATTTCTCTTTATGGAAATTGAACAAAAGCCGGGGTTTTCTTTTGTCAAAATTTGAATGCATTTCAGCATAAATCTACAAGCACTGAGAATATTTAAATTTAGTCTTGCAGCAGGTGGCCTTCGGCGAAAGATTGGATGAATTCGACATTCTTGGTGCTGAGATTCGCAAGAATAACCCTACAATAAGTGAGTCTTCAAAGCTTATTTTTGCCTTCTCTGCCATTCTTTTCTCTTCAATTCTTTGATAAGCTCTAATAATATAGGGTCTGGTTCTTATATTTTAGGTAAATTTGACGCCCGTATACGCACATGTTATTTATCTAAATTTATAGATGCCTCTAAATTTGGCTTCTAGAAATTTGTGATAAGGAGGGGCTTGTTCACAAGCATGAATTAAGACTTGTAGCAATTCCACAAGCATATGTTGATTGTATTGATATACAAAAACAATCATGGAAACTTGTACAAATCAATTTTAAAAGTCATATGATGGGCAGTTTAAAAATAAAAACGTCATAAAAAAATTCCTTGACGGGGTGGGTCACCCGTCAAATTTAACCCCTGATTTCTACTATAGATACTCCGAGACTAAACTCAAAGGAAATGAACCATAGATGCCTAAATCCAGCATAGAGTATATTGTAATTTTATTTTTATTAATAAAGTTATAAATAATATTTTTTAGAAAACAATTATTCATATTTGTTAAAATAAATTCAACTAATAATGAATGTTCAGATATCTTTCCGTAAAATCACATAGGAGATTTTTAGTCAACCTGTTTCGAACCATCAAGTGTGGTTCATCATGAGGACAAGATAACGAACTAGCTCATGGCATCGAATAAATAGATGAAAATAAATATTTACTGATTAGAAAATTAAATTAATCATTTGTAATCAAAAGTAAAGTGTTATATAAATAATTCAAAAGGTCAAAAAATAAACGAAATAAAATGGTCAAACATAAATAAGCAAACAATAAAATAATAAAAATAATAATAAGGAGAAAATAATATAAAAAATTGTTAAACACACATGGACAACAAGAGAACTATGAAAGATAAATCATGTGAGTACATTTTTTTATTAACAGGAGATATACATTTATAGTACATTGTTGTGGCTGTTGGGATTCACATCCCAAGGTCTCTTGGACTCCTTTTGTCCATTCGGCTTCCACACTAACCCATTGAGGATTAGGTGTCCACCATTCCCCTCCTTAATCCGAAGGGTTATGTATGAATCCAAGAAGAGAGATGAAATACAAAATGTGCAAAAATGCGTGGCAGCACTAGGCTGAATGTGCTCTCTAAAATGTTGGTATAAAGAGCGGTGGTTTAAGGATGACCACCAACACTGGAATGCTTAGTGCAGTTCTTGGAACTCTTCCAAAACTGGCAAGAAGCTGAAGTCTTCTACTAGAGGAAGTTCTCCTATTGTTTTGAAGAGGGAAACCTTCAGCCAATAAAGGGAGGTCTCACCCCACATAAAAGGGAAAACTTCAACCTGAAAAGGGAAGTCTCAACCTGTGATGGTTTAAGGATGACCAACAACTCTAGAATTCTTAATGCAATTCCTGGAACTTTTCCAAAACTGGCAAGAAGCTGGAGTCTTCTGCTAGAGAAAGTGTTCTCAATTTTGTTCCCAGAACTCTTCAAAAACTGGCAAGAAGCTGAAGTCTTCTGCTAGAGGAAGTGTCCCAGATTGCCAACTGAAGGCATGTTCATGGGAAATTTTTTCTCTAGCTACAACTCTGAAACTGGTGTGGCAGGTTGTGGCTTAGGCTCGGTTGATGTGGCTTTGAAGCTTGTAGATGACCATCATTCCCCCGCCTCCCCCCCCCCCCCCTGCAGATACAAGGTGAGGATGATGGAGAAGAAAACTTCAACTGCAAGACTTTTCCTACTTTGTGAACAAGTTGACATGTGTTTGAACTATCTTCTTGGTTGTTGATGCCATTGCTCAGAATGATCCATTCCTAGATGAATCTTGTTCTTGCCAGGACGTTTATGTTTCTGAAGCAATTGTGTGGAAGAATGACTGGTTTTTATGACATGCTTACATGGATTGAAGATCAAAACAGTGATATTTCAGATATGGCGCAACTCGTCACAGTGTTGACATTTCCGATCTGTTGTTGTTGTTGCTGTGGAAGAGGGCAGATCTTGGAACAAGCTAGAGCGAATGTCATGAGGAGCAATGTGGAACTGTCATGGATAATCCAGCACTCTGAAAATGAATCGGTCTTGGCGTAGTCTGAATTATGAAAAGGACAAGTCCTTGTTCATAATCCGAAGACCAGTTATGTGCTTTTGTGGGGTAAGTTGTTCCCAAGGTCTTGATTGATTGGGCTTGGAAGTGCAGGACTGAGTTTCTGCCATCTGCATAGTACAACTGCTGTCATGGAATGAAACTATACATTTATTGACTTGTTGTTTATGGGAGTCTTAAATTTCTGAACTAAAACAGGTTCAGAATGATTGACTCCACTTGTGTAATTCTTCCTGTTGTAGCTTTGGTCTCAAGCTGCAAAAACTGTCACTTTCTTGTGCATTTTGTATACATTTTTGAATGTCAGCAATAATGTCTTTATTGATTATGATTGCGCTTTCAGCAGTGGATATGATTAGAGTTCTCAATAACTCTAATATTCTTTCAAGCTTAGCCATTTTTCTTAGCAGTGGGCAAATAAAGAGTGTGAGCAATTATGCAATATCTTCTTCTACAAACAATATCAAGCCTTAATGGTAGGCTTTGCTAAGACCAACTTTCAACATATACCACTTAAAAATTTGGCTAAAAATAGTGAGCTTAAACTATTGGAGAGAAACTCAAAAGGTAGATTCTCAATGCAAAATGGTACATGTAAAGACATAAATAAATACTACCTCAACCTGTTTAAAAAATTGAATTCATGTCCTTATCAACTGGAGCTAATCCTTCCTCGCCCACAAGGCGCAACTGGTATTTTCAGTGCCTTATTTTTAATTTCTGTCAATCTACAACACTACCTTCTTGGAGCCAGATGCCATCGTTCAGGCATGGACTTGCTGACAACTTCAATTTCCTGCACTTTCTTTACATGAAGTAACCATAGTAGGCAAAATGCGTTACTTTTTGAATTGTCTCGGGGACTTTATACTTGTGGGATGTTTAGGAGGCCTGTGCGAGAGCACCCAACTTTCGGAGGTTAAATGTAAATGGCTTGAAACACAGTGGAAAAGCCCTTAAGAGGTTGAATCTAGAGCATAAAAATGGAGTTGTGTGCTTTTATGGAATTGCACAACCTTCCAAAATGCACGTATGCCATGGTTGCGTCATCTATATTTGGCCACACTGATGTTAAGAAGGCAGTTGCTTGCCTCCTCTTTGGCCGATCGAGGAAGAGACTCCCTGATGGAGTTCGATTAAGAGGAGATATCAATGTGCTATTACTTGGTGATCCATCCACTGCGAAATCACAGTTCCTTAAATTTGTTGAGAAGACAACCCTGGTTGTTGTTTACACTTCTGCAAAAGGTTCATCTGCTGCTGGTCTAACAACTTACGACTGTCCTCAACTCTCGTACATCTGTGCTTGCAGCAGCCAATCCTCCATCTGGTCGTTATGATGATCTCAAGACAGCACAAGACAACATTGATTTGCAGACGACGATTCTTTCTCTATTTGATCTGATTTTCATTGTAAAGGATGTTCGTCTCTATGATCAAGATAAGCTTATTGCTAGTTATATTATCAAATTCCATGCAAATGCAGGAGCCGCGTCTAAAAATTCAGATGCAACGGATAGAGAAAATTGGCTTAAAAGGTACATTGAATACTGCCGAGGACATATCAAGCCTCGATTATCAGATCTTGCTGCTAAAATGTTACAAAATGACTATGTTATGATTAGACAACAAATGCACCAACAGGCTCATGAAAGTGGAGATTCTCCAGCCATACCTATAACAGTGAGGCAGTTAGAAGCTATTATTCGATTAAGCGAGTCCATTGAAAAGATGCAATTGTCAACTGTAGCAACAGTGGAACATGTCACAGAAGCTTTGAGGCTTTTCAATGTTTCTACTATGGATGCTGCACGCTCTGGCATTGCTGAACAAATAAGTTTGACACCAAAAATGAGAACTGAAATTCAGCAATTTGAGACACAGATAAAGAGACAGATGGGAATCGACATCAACGTATCTGAGAGGCGTCTGATTGATGATATGGTCAGAATGGGGTTGAATGAATCAATTGTTCGAAGAGCTCTCCTTATCATGCATCAAAGGGATGAAGTGGAATACAAGAGAGAAAGGTGTGCCATAGTTCGCAAAGTGTAAAGTTAAAGATGAGTGCTCTGATACCAGAAATAAGCCGCCTTTAGCCATACATATCACACGCATTCAAACACATTCAACAGGAGTAGATTCTGGGCGTTCATCAAAAAGCGCTTCTGAGAATGGACAGATGCATTATGAGGCAGCGCTGGAATAAGGCAGAGGCAGATTATTTTAGATCTGAGCACAGAATAATCAATGGAGGCGCAGGTGCAAAAAAAATGCCCTTTTTGAAACGTTTATGACAGTAAGAGAACTGAACAATCAGACATAGGGGCCGCAAATTTTATGGACAACAGACACCAGCAGAAGTATAATTAGGTTGTAGCTAAAATTGTGCTAAAGAAATATTCATGAGAAAATATTCATGAAATGATCTACACATACACATAAGGGCCATAACACAAATGGCTCAAAAATAATTATGCAGGGCAGGAATACGCCTGCTCTGATACCATGCTAAACACACATGGACAACAAGAGAGATATGAAAGATAAATCATGTGAGTACATTTTTTATTAACAGGAGATATAGATTTATAGTACGTTGTTGTGGCCGTTGAGATTCACATCCCAAGGTCTCTTGGACTCCTTTTGTCCATTCAGCTTCCACACTAACCCATTGAGGATTAGGTGTCCAACAAAAATTAAAAGTAAAAATAACATAACATACAATACATAGCTAAAAATAATTAAAAATAAAAGAATATCTGAAATTCCAAAAGAAGAAAAATAATAAATAAAGAAATAAAGAAAAGAAGAGAAAATAAAAATCAAATAATTATAAAGTAAAACATGAATTCCAAAAACTTAAGAAGACAAAACAGAGATCCAACACTTGCTAATATTCCAACCATCCTTTCAATAATAATGATTCATAATCACAATATTTCTTCATATATAATTAATAAATATATAATGACTTAATATATATATATACATATAGTAAAAATAAAATATATTATATATAAAAATATATATTAGCATATAAATCAAATATTAAAAAAAAAAAAAATAAATTAATATTTAAAAAATGTAACAATTACATTTAAATTATTTACATATAAAATAAAAATAAAAATATATATAATAACCAATATACAATAAAGTCTTATTTAATTAAGATATAAATATATATACAGACAATATATATATATATATATATATATATATATATATATTCATATATATTAGAGAGATTCATCTTTAACTCACTAGAGGGATCAAATCTCTTTTTGACTCTAAAAGAGGTTTTCATCTCAAAAGATTTGATGCCTCTGGTGCTTGGTAGATCAAGAGTGGACTAGACTAGTTTTATTATTAATTATAATTAACTATGTTTATAATTATAACTATAATTATTAGTTTTTTAATTTATATTTTATTTTATTTTAGTTTTATTTTTATGTAATTTAACCAAATCAAAATATTCTTCTATGATTCATAATGATTGAAAATTTCTTTCGGAATAATCACATATCAATTATTTGGTGTCAACATCACTACTGTGGTTCATCATCATGACAAATATGGAGGAATAGATCTAACAAGGAAAATTAATAGTATTGAGGTGCTGAAAGAGTTTCAAAATAATACTACTGGGGTTCATCATTAAGACAAATATGGAGGAATAGATCTAACAAGGAAAGTAAATTGTATCCAAGAGAGTTTCAAACTAATAAATTAGAGATACAAATCAATAAAAAAGACAAAACACTAGCTATCATTATGGTCAAAAATTGATCTAGACCTTAAAAAAGATATGAAAAGTAAAGAGAAAAATATAAGAAGAATAATGTTAGAAACTGCTAAAAAATAATTAAAAGTTAGAAAAATAAATTCAATAAAAAGAAGAATTCAGTAATACATTAAATTCTTAATTCATATTAAAAGAATCCTCAATAAAAAAAATTATAAATAAATAAATAAATAACGAATTCGAACTTAAAAAGAATCCGACCAAAATAATCCCCAATAAATAATAATAATACTAATTACAATAAAAATAATAAAAAAAAAAAAAAAAGTTACATTCCAACATAACAACCCAAATAATATTTTAAAAAAAAAATAAATTCAAAATATAAATTAAAAGTAAATTATGTATAAATTATAAAAAGAAATGAATAATTTAGAAATACCAAAAACTTATAATAATAATGAATACAAAATCATGTTAATAGAGTATAATTTCCAAAATAGTATATATAACCAATTAGATAGAAACAAAAATAGAAAAATAAAAATTCCACAAAAGATCTAATCATACATAAATTAAGCAAAGGTAAAAAATATCACAAGGAACAAGCAAATAAACAAAATAATAATTAATCAAAAGTATATGATAAAGCAAAAGAAAAAAAGGGAAAAATGAAGGCACGATAAAGAAGGAGGAACACCAAAAAAATGACACTAGGAAGAAAGGGCACGAATCCAACCACTCCTTATCTTCCACCCCTCATCCTTGTTCAAATTGCTAGCATGCTTCTCAATTTCTATAGCCTTCCTTAACTTCCTAAGGTGGAAGTAATCAATCTTAGCAATGATCTACTATTCTTCAATACATATGTGATTACAAGTCTTCTCAGCATGCTCCGCTAAGGCATACGAGTCAGATCGATTATGTTTGATGTCAGCTATGTGACCTTGGATCCTCTGCTTGATTGAACGACATGTTTCTCCTATGTAGGGTGTTCCACATGAGAAATGGATTAAGTAAACCCCCTTAGAATCCTTAGGTTCCACATAGTCTTTGACTGATCTCAAGGGGTTACGGATGGTGTTAAGAGGATTAAAGGTGGTATGAACCTTATTTTTCTTAAGAATACGAGCAATCTTCTCAGTGGTACCGACAATGAAAGGAAGACACACACACTTAACTAAACCCTTGGGATCCTTCTTATGCCTAGGTCCTAAGCTAAATTTTTGGAAAACCTTGAGACCTAGGGTCCTGTAGTAGCCATTGTTTTCAAAAAAATTTAGGAGTTGGGATTTTTCTTCTTCAAAGTGACTTTCATTGGATATCCTTAAAGCTCAGATAGCTAGAGTGTTAAAGATGCAAAAATTTTCAGCTTGGTGATGATGAGAACTCACATTAAGGTATTTCTTATTTGCTTTTTTGTTACGAAATACCTGATGAGAAGATGAACTATCACTTTTCTTATAGATAAGAACATCAAGGAATGGAAGGCTATCATTAACTTTAGTCTCGATTGTGAACTTACTATAACTAGATTGACGGTTAAGATGCAAAAGGAAGAAGTCTTGACCATGGGGCCAATTGATGAAGGTATCATCAACGAATTGTTTCCAGATTTTGGAGAGAAGTGGAGCAAAAGCCAAAGATTTAGATTCAAAATATTCCATGAATAGCTTAGCAGCAACTAGGGAGAGTGGAGAAACTATAGCTATTCCACAAGTCTGCTCATAGAACTCCCCATCGAAACTGGAGAATGTAGAGGTCAAGAAAGCACCTACCAACCTAGCAGTAGCAGCATTAGTGATGTGGTTAATAACTCCCATTACATAATTAATAGGGATACTAGTGTAAAGAGAGAAAATGTCAAAGTTGATGAGAATATATACCAGATCAAGTGTAGTACCCTTAAGTTAATTAAAAAAGGAAGTTGAGTATTTGACAAAGGATTTGGTATGGCAAACAAGGGGCCTAAGCTTCTACAATAAGAACTTAACCACAAAATAAGGGGCCCACCTACTGTGTTAACAATGGGTCTAATGGGAGGGACCTCTTTATGTACTTTGGAAATCCCATAAATTATTGGGGTAATGGGGTTGCTAACAAAAGGCTTCTTCTTAATGGGGTTGGGAATGTTACTTGAATTTATAGCAAGAGAAACTTCCTTCGGTATTTTCTTAATAGGGTTCTTACTTAACTTTTTGTAGCTACCAGTTTTAAGGAGGTGACCCATCATCTTATTCTAAGGATCATTGTAACCCCATCCTTATCAGCTTTGAGAACAACCACATCAGTATCATTGTTTACGGTTCTAATAGTATGAAATTCTTGCTTGGAGATGTTTCTCTTGGGAGGCTTTGCCTTTTTAAGAACCACAACACAATCTTGCCTAACGGATTCTATAATGTTATTAAGTAAGTCCCTGATTCCACATTAGAATTTTCACACAATATCTTCAATGGGGATCCTTCTCGGGGCCAATGAAAAATTCAAACCTTTTTCTAAGAGATGAAATGTTGAAGGGTCAAAGTTTGTGCTCGAGAGATTAATGACTTTTATACTTAGAGAAGAAGAAACCATGTTCGACATAGTATGAGACTCTAAGGTTAAAGCCTTAACATTTAAGGAGGAATAACTAGGGATGGAGGAAGAGGGAAGGAGGGAGTGGGGCCCATTTTAGAAGAAACGGGAATGGAGGGAGGGGAACCAGTGTTAGAAGAAGTGCGAAAGGAGGGAGGGGAGACCAGGATATAGTCCATGGGCTTGTAGAGAAGGGGATTAGGGTTCGAGGTCCCATGCTTGGATGGAGGGATTAGTGAGTAAGAGGACTCGATAATGGAGGGAGGGGAAAATGGGTGAGGCGATACGAGAATGGAGGCATTGAAGCTAAGGTCAACGGAGGAAGCAAATGGAAGAGGGGGAATGCGCAGTTCAATGGACTGAATGCCACATAGAGTCAAGAAGGGGCTAATACAGTGGTTATTTTAATATGAATTAAGAATTTAATGCATTATTGATTTTTTTATTTTATTTTTAGTTTATTCTTTTTAGTAATAGGTCTTTTTATTAATTTATTAATTTATTTTTCTAATTTTTAATTATTTTGTTTAGCAATTTCTAATATTATTCTATTTATTTTTATTTTTTGTTTCTAACGTCTAGAACAATTTTGGACCATTATGGTAGCTATTTTTCTTAATTTTATATTGATTTGACTCTCTAACATATTATTTTGAAACTCTCTAGATCATCTTAACAGTATTTATTTTCCTTCTTAGATTTATTCCTCAATATTTATGGTGATGGGGAACCCAAATCTTATTGATGATTATCATTATTAGTTTTTTTTAAATTTTATTTCTAATTTTCATTTTATTTTATAGTGATTGAGTCAAAACGTTTATATGACATTACAACATATTTATATATTTATAAAATATTATAAATAAAACTTTTGATCTTGAAATGATTATGGTTTTTAAGCAAGTGGTATTGTACTACCCATGTATTTAAAAAATGTATAAATTAAAATTAAAATAAAATATTTATAAAATATTTTGACTTTTAAATGAGTTATGGTTTTTGGGCATGTGGTATTGATAAGTCATGGTATTGACCCATGGTCTTCTAATAAATCCTATTTAGAAGTTAATAATATTCATGGTAAAATGGGGTGAAGATTCATGATTAAAATTTTCTCATATTGTAAGTATTAAATTTTAATGTGTTTATCAACTAAAGTTAAATATGGTTATGTAATTGATATTTTAATTTATATGGTAAAATGTGTTAGTGCCTAAATCTACCCAAGGCTCAAGGAAGGTAGGTCAAGGGTAATATGAAACCATGCTTAACCTGGTGGCTAGCCTTACCAGGTCGGGAGAGGGCTCTCTCCTTGTCAATCTCAATTAGGATATTGGCAATTAGGGCTTGGGATGACTGAAATGAAAGTTGATTTTAGGCTAGGTATGGTAGATTAGGGTTTCTGGTTTGATTTTAGGTTATGGTTGCTGAATCAATTGGAAAAGGCAGATTGGATCCAAGAAATCAACTCAGGGATACAGTCATGTCCCGTGGGGAAGGGTAGACAAGAGCTTATGTACTAGCAAAGGATTGAGATGGTAGAGTAGGACAACTAACGACTTAAGGAGGGCATAAGAAGGTACGAATCCTCTTTCAACAACAGAAAAAATTGAAAACTAAATGCAATCCCAAGACAAAGCACTGTAAATCTAGTGTATTTTGTCTATTCACCTTGATTCATTTTAGTTTAGATGAAAGAGAGAGATGTGGATACATTTAAAACATAAAAAAAACTCATTACAAAGAAGAAACAATACATAAAACTCACTATCACAACAATCCCACAAAAATAGCTGTGAAACCTAGTTTTATTCCTTGCCAACTGCTGATACACAATGTTCAGTGAGTCCAACACTTCTGCCAAAGTCCAATCTTTACAAATGAATCAAAAAGTACATGATATAGGAAACGAAACTACCCAAGCTAGCTATCAAGGTCAAATCCATGAGAAAAGGGGTGGTTTCAACCATATCTAAACTAAGAACGGGAATATAGGCAGTGGAATAGCTTGCCTCTAAAACCAAGGAAATGAATTCATGTAGTTTCAAAACGAACTTTGACTTGATGTATCTACCCTATTAAGTGTTTTAAATCCATAATTACATCATATTACACCATTTACCATGGTAATTTCACCAAGAGAGAAAGAAAAAGTCAACTGCACAAAAAACTAGGCGAAATCTGGAAAAACAGGCAAAACTAGCAAAATTCCTCCTATGTGCAACGCCATTGATCCTATGCGCAAGGAGTTTTCTAGGCCACTTTTGGAAGGCTTACCGAAGTCCAAATCAGGTGCAGGATATCTCATTGGAAATCTTAGTGAGTCTAATTTCCAGAACAACTTGAATTTCTCAATTTGCAGTCCTTTTTCCCCTCCAAAGATGGAATCGCCCAAGACTGCTTCCTGTGTGGCAAAAAAGTGGAAGAGAGGGTACTTTTTGGGTGTTTTTTTCCCTTTTGGAGAGCTAGAACTTGTCCAAAATTCTTAGCCATTTTTGAGCATGCATATCTTCCCCTACTGATTCCAAAAATATAAACTTTTTTGCAAATGGATGCCCCCAAGAAAAGCGCAGCGTCGGTGGTGCTGCACACCTGCTGAAAAACTTGTTTTTTGCATTTAAAATTTCAAAAATGACAAACATTGCTCCAAATTTCTTGAAATTTGGCATGAGTGATCCTTGTTAAGTACTTTTCTGGGCCAATGATGCTTCAACCAAAATCTTGAGCTTATCTTGCTCTTTTTTGCTCCTCAAAGCTCTTTTTAGCTTAGCCTTTAACCTCTTCACCCTTGTTTTGCAAATTTTGTTCCAGGTTAGGTAGTGATAAGCCATATGGCACAACATTTTCTTCTCTTTGTTGGCTTTCTCAATCATCTTTTCCAGGTGAATGTTTGCCCTCTCCAACTATGATTCCCGATCATCCTCAATTTCTTGCTCAAGGGAGGTCATCTTGATCTTTCTCTTTTTTGCCATTTGTCTATTCTCCTTAATCATTTGCAGCTCCATAATAGTTTTTTTATCTGTCAGTTTCTCGTTCTCCTGCTCAAGAAAGTTGATGATCCATTTGGCTCTCTCAAGGTCAAGAGATAAGGCTTGTATTTCAGCCTCCTTCTCTTTGATAATCATGTCTTTGAGTTTTGAGCTTTGAGAGCCCAAATCAGTGACATCCTCCTCAATCAAAACAAAATCCCTGTCCTTCCCTTTAGTAGGGCCCTCCTCATGCATCCTTTGCTTCCCTTTATCTTTTCTCTTTGTTTACTAGCCAACCTGTATAGCTAGAGAAGAAGGCAAAGCCCCTTTCACCCCCAGTGAAGATAACATTTTCTTATGGTCTGGTGAAGAAAACAAGACCCTTTCCACCCCTTGTGGAGATAGTAATCACCTGGTAGCGGCAAAAAGCCTCCTGGTGCCTCTCTCATAGGTGACAAACATTGACACACCTGTAGTTTCAGTCTCATGAACACTTGGCTCTCTTGATGGCCCTCCTTCCTCTTGAGGCACTGATGGAATCACCTGAGGACTTTTGAAAATCTCATGGGTAATGAAGGTATCCCATGGTATGTTCAGAAAGCTTAGCTGATGCAAAACAACAACTTTAATCAGTGAGAAATGGTAAATGTTTTTGAATTGCTGAGGAAAAGGTTCCCTTTGCACATAGAGAACCATCTTCTCAATATGCCTGCATATAAAGTATGGGAGGTTCATCATCCTCACTCTTGTGAAATGCATCAACAATCTGACATGATATGTATATAGGCGTGAAAACCTTCCTTCACAGGTGAAATACTTGATGATAAGTTTCATGAGAGGAGCATAAATGTTCTACAAGTATTTGAAAGGAAAAACCTTGCTGATTTGCCTGTGATATCCAACCTTAATGTAAGGCTCATAATGCTCCCTGTCCACATGCTGCCCCTTATTCCACTGTTCACCTACATTAGGGATGCATGTTGTTGCTGCAATGGTTTCATGTGTCAAGGTGAAAGAGACACCAACAAGGTTCAACTGGCCATTGTGAAGATGAAGAATAAACAACCTAGCAAGTTGATGATGATATTTCACCCTCTCAACCATTTCACAAAACTAATAACAAGACTTGTGTTTAAATCAAGCTACAGCAAGAGGGCAAGCAAGTAATTTTGTGAGAGTGGTGGGCTCCTCCTGGATGATTTTTCCCCCTTTGTGTGGCTTTCTTGGCACATGAACTTCTCGAGAAGAATCACTAAGAGTTTCCTCTTCCCTCTCATAGTCTAAATCTGTCTCCATGCTTATGAATTTGGAGTAAACATAGATGAGTATGAAGGGATTTTGAGATATGAAGTGAAAGGGTTTCTTTTGGGAAATGAAGGGTTTGATAATGAAGTGAATGTAGTTAAGGAATAAGATGTGGGAACTAGGGTTTGGGAATAGGGTATAGGGCTACAATTTGGAAATAATATGTAGAAGGGTTTATTTGTGGAAGGTTAGAGTTTAGTGAAAATAGATTAAGAGAATGGGGTTTAGGGAAAATAGTTTAGGGGAATAGGGTCTAGGGAAAATAATTTAAGGGAATAGAAACAACAGAAAACAAGTACCCTTTACAAATCTATGAGAGAATTTGGAGGATAGCTAGGGTTTAGTGTTTTGAGACATGAAAATCACCAAAATTGATGAAAAACCCTTGCTAAACTAGATGATAAGCTTTACTTACTTGATGAGAGGCCAATTAAGGAATTTGAAGTAAAGTAGGGTGACTTGAGTCTTTTTGAAGCTCAGTGGACAAGTGGGCAGCGCCAAGAAACAGGTGCGCAGCGCCTGGTAGGTGCACAACGCCAACAAGATTTTGGGAATTTTCCTCTGTTTTTGCCCTCTTTCTTCAAAAACACGATTTTTATGCTTTTGGCTCTTTCAATTGCAACAATGAAGACTCAAACACATGAATTGGCTTCTATATCCCTCTCTTTTAATTTTTCATTAACCAAACCCACTTTTCTAATGTTTTGCTAGCCTTTTCACAAATGATCTGTTTCACTTACATTCTGACTTTTGTTTTTTTGCAAGTGGACTTTTACATTGATTTTTTGTTGTAATGGCAGGAGTTGACTTTGTCACTAGGTCACCAGGAATAGCTTTTGGAACACTTATTATATATAGAAACATTGAAATTACATGAAATTGGTACAATAATGGAAAAACTCAGTTTTCACCTCAAAACAAAGTTTCAAGGTAAAAAAGAAGTGTTGAGCATAACAAAGGTAAATTTATGATTTTATGAACTTATTTATCCTCCTCACGTGCCTGCTGACCTTTTTATTCAATTAAGATGACCATGATGAAAAACCCTAAGACCTAGTGAGACTAAACCCTAGAACTGATTTTTATAAATGAAATGAAACTGGATGACACTAAATGACTAAAAAAACAATGTGTGAATAGGTCAGCAGGTGAAAGTCGTGAGGGAAATTGACATGAAACCACTACCATCAGTTGATCCATGACCTGATGGAATGCAACTGATCGAACGGGACACCTAATATGCATGAAAAAAGAGCAATTTGATCAGTGATGGAAGTGTGAAGACACTGACACTAACAAATTGGATATTAATTTGTAAGTACTATTTAAATGTTAATAGCATGTGTTTCTTCACAAGAGGTCATAGGTTCAAAACTAGAAGGGGGTAGAGTATGTATGCCTTCATAGAATTAGCAGTGGGGAAGTGGGTCCATTGTCCCACAAACAATGAGGCCTCATACACCAATTTGGTATCTGGCTTGGATGTGACCTTAAAATTGGATGATGATGATGATGATGATATATATGTGTATTATGATTTTTCTTTTATTTATTTTTTTCATAATTTAATTAATAAAAACAATATTACAATATCAAAAAAATGAATTTAAAAAGGGTTTACATTTAACACCTAACAATTTAACATATGAATCCTACAAATCTCCTCTATAATGGACATATAGAGCCCTCTCCACCCATTCACATAATATTTTTTTTAAAAGGTAAAATTCTAAGTGTGTGTGTGTGCGTGTGTGTGGTTTTAATAAAAGTGTGAAATATATATAAATATAATATTATTAATAACCATTTTATTTTTGGATCTACCAAGGGAGTCAAATCTATCATTGAGTTTCTCATCAAAAAAGATGTTTTCATATCGATAGTTTTAATCTCTTTCTAAGTTTGGTAGTTGTTCAACCAAGAATCAAATATATCATTGAGTTTCTCATAAAAATATATGTTTTCATATTGATAGATTTAATCTCTTTATAAGTTTCGTAGTTGTTCAACCAAGATGTGCATTTTACAATTTGGCATATTTATATCATTTCTTCCATGCATATTATTAATAACTGTTTTATGTTTTGACCTACCAAGGGAATCAAATCTATCATTGAGTTTCTCATCAAAAAAGATGATTTCATATCGATAGTTTTAATCTCTTTCTAAGTTTTGTAGTTGTTCAACCAAGAATCAAATCTATCATTAAGTTTCTCATAAAAATATATGTTTTCATATTGATAGATTTAATCTCTTTCTAAGTTTCGTAGTTGCTCGACCAAGATGTGCATTGTACAATTTGGCATATTTATCATTCCTTCCATGCATATTATTAATAACCGTTTTATTTTTTCATCTACCAAGGGAATCAAATCTATCATTGAGTTTCTCATCAAAAAAGATGATTTCATATCGATAGTTTTAATCTCTTTCTATGTTTTGTAGTTGTCCAACCAAGAATCAAATCTATCATTAAGTTTCTCATAAAAATATATGTTTTCATATTGATAGATTTAATCTCTTTCTAAGTTTCGTAGTTGTTCGACCAAGATGTGCATTGTACAATTTGGCATATTTATCATTCCTTCCATGCTCAAACTTAAGTTGACACATGTGACTTCTAGATACAAATAAAATATTCACCAAATTAAAAAACAATGTCAATTATAATTAAAAAGTAAAAGTAAAATATACATATTTAATAAGCATTAATAAAAAACAAATAACAAAAAATTATAAATATTTCGTTAGTGTTAATTAAGGAAAGTAACAAAATATCAAAGTCCTCAACTCTCATGTACTTGGTTTGGTTGTTGAAATATGAAGCATATATATAATCTTTCTTTCTTAAGCATGTAGTTGATATGGTCTTATTTTTAAAATATATTAATAAAAATAATTAATTCTCTCTATTATAAATAAAATATTTTGATGTGATGTTAAGTAACATAATTTTATGTTGGTATTATGGTGTGCCTGGTTCCAGCTAACTGATGTTGGCATTGGATTATGATGGCGATTAGATCATGTTGGCATTCATCTCAACCTTATGAAATCTAGTTGATGTTTGAATGCCTTCATTATAGCATTACTGTAGCTAGTTGAGTTGACATTGAGAAGATTATGTTGGCATTGATGTTAACCATATGATGTCACACTCATGATGGTCAGATGATGGCATTGATGTGGTTGTTGGTTCCTCATGTGTTAGTGGTCTTCATGGAGGTGTTTCTTTTTGTTGCCTTGTGTTTCCTTGTTATGGATTGATTGAATGCATTGAAGATGTTACTACAGGTGGATGATGCAGATCTACAAGTGCTGGAGATGATGACTCAGGTGTCATTCATGTTTTTCAGTTGGAAACTAGGTATTCATCTAGGTCTTCATGCTCATGCTCATGGAGATGACATGGTGTAGTAGTATTTTGGATGCATGATGATGATGATGAGGTTGAAGAGGTGTTACAATTTTTTTCAGATGTGTTGCAGCTTGAGAAGGTGGTTGAGGAGATCTAAGGACTTGTTGGCACTCATGCAAACCCTTGATTATTGGTTTCTAGGTCAATATGGAAGTGACACTTTGGAGAATTTTTTTTTGTTCATTTTCCAAGGTGACAAAGGCTATGCCATAGGTTTAGAGGTATGTGCGGGAGTTGGAGAAGGTGACCAATCAACTAGCAGAGGTTCTAGGTTGAGTTTTGATGTTTTTCCTTAGGTTTTTCCCAAATCACAACCATGCAGGCTTGTGCATGTGGTGGAAAGGCTCTAACCACTAAAAGTCAAGCTTGTGCATGCAGTTGAAACCTAGATCAAATACTTTTGTGCATGCGGTTGAGCTTCTTTAGGAAAATTTCTTGAGATTCCTCACAAAAATCAGATTTAATTTGGCATGGAAATTTCTAGAATCTTCTATATAAATTTGTAAAGGTTAGGAAAGGTTTCAAAAGGTACTTGAATGATTTGAACACCTTTAGTGCACAAGAAATGGCGATAGTGGATTGATTTCATCAACTTTGTGCACTCTTTATCCTAGCCCAAAGATGAATTTCACATGGCAAGCTTTATATACATGATTTTGGAGTTGAGTATTAGTTGGTTCAGTGTGAGAGTGAATGAGTGAAGGCTACATAGAGAAGGAATGCTTCATAATCAATTGAGAGATTAGAACCTTTAGTGTTTGAGTGAAAATGGCTTCATGGTGAGCAAAAATGAAGTAGATCATATTTGTAGTTGTTGTAGCAGAGATTCATTGGAGTATTTTACATGATGTTGGATAGTGTTTTTATTGGTGATTTGATGCTATAGTGTGGCCACTATTTTTCTTGTCTGAAGAGTATATGATTGTGGTGATTTTATTTTGATATTTTATGGTGTCTTATTGCTGGAGATCGTATTATAGAACTGAATCAAGTTGAGTATAAATTCTTGGATCAAGTACGAAAATAGTTGAAACAACGTCAAAATAGAGTAGAGGAGCAGTGACTTCATGAGACTAGAGTAGTGAGTTTTAAGCTTCAGCGAAAGGAACAATTTCTCCATCCAATCAAAGTTGGATAGTCCAATTAGAGTTGGATGAGGATCTTTGATCATGTTGGCTTTCAGTGGATGATATTTTGTAGATCCATGTGAGAACATAGTCTTCGGAGTTGATCAGTAGAATCGAGTCTCCTGGATGTTTGGTGGTGGCTAATAGTATTTGAGGTCGAGTCTCCTAGCTAATAGGAGCCAACAAGTCTATGTAAAAGACACATTTTGTTTAATAGAAGATTCAAAGGAGGGCAAGAGAAATAAGGGCAGGTTTTTGTCTCTTATGTGATGGTTTTTTGGATGTTTTGATGTGTTGATTATTGTTTTTCATATGGTTATCTTTTTTTGGCTGCATATATGGTTTATGTTAATGAGACAATCTAATGTGTCGTTGGTTAATACATGTGTGATTCAGTAGAGATTTTTAAAGTGGTAAAAATTGATAAGAATATCACATAACTGATTTGCACCCCACCCCCCTCAGTAGTTATCAAAGGTTTCCAACATTTTATATCAAATCCATATAGAGATAAAGTAATTAAAAGTTAAAAAAAAAAACCTTAGATTTTCATTTTCAAGCGTGAGGAAGATGTCTAGTCCTTTTACTTTTAAGAAAATTTCAATGTTGGCTTTAAATAAAATACTATAATATTCACATTCATTATTTATGACTACAAGTGTTCCTATTTTAAAATACATCTTTTAGATTTTTGAATTAATTATGAATAATTATTAGGTGCAGGATAGGGAGTTTAATTTTTATTAATTACAAATTATTTTGAACTAGGTTGAGCATAGTTTGGTGCCAACATCAATGTCGAATGGAAAAATGATCTCCCCACCAACAATTTATTGATTACAAATTCATATTCACTCTAATCATAAACTAAAATGACAGACATGATTATTGAGTACTACTTATTACCAATATTGATCCATATTAAGCAGGAATGTAACATGAGCCGAGAGGGATCAAATTTCTTTAGGTGCAAACATATTTTAGAGTGCATAACTTAACATTGTAAGTCCAATACCTAAAAAAGGAACAAACTATAAAATACTGAGACCACTTCAAGCATTTTAACCATAAACAATTATTTATTTCAATAACTTTATATGATATATACATAATTGTTTTCACACGATATATAATATATACATAGTTAACATTAAAACATTTCACATAAAATGTGCATCGACATTTTAGTAGCACATATTACATTAACGTTTTTGTTGCTCATATACTTTTAATTAGACATCAATACTAATTTGTATTAAGATAATTTATTCATAACTAAGATTAAATATTTTATTATATACAACACTAAAAGATTTTCTTTTAATTTTTTTTCTATATATAAATATATATGAAGTTGATATCAACATAAATTAGGTAACATAGATCTTCAAATTGTTTATTTAAATTTTGTTATGAAACTAGCTCACAAAAAGATAGAAAGATAGATGAACGCCTTATAAATAAGCCTCTTCGAGGGGGCAACCTCCTTTACATTACACAAATGAACAATTCTTGGATGATTCCAAATGACAAAAACCTCCTTTCTATATATAGGCAGGCTAAGGGGTCCAATTATAACCAAGCCAACTTAACAACTAATAATATTAAAGGCACAAAAATAACAATAGAGGAAATTCTTATGGGCCACAATAATAATAATAGGGGACATAAGGATACAATGAATAATAGTTTTACATGGGGGAAACCACTAGAAGTTTGTACCTCATGCTTGAGGTAGTTCATGGATGCTTCTGTATAAAATTTCTCCTCCCATGTGGAATCTTCAACGGGTAAGTTCTTCCACTTGATGAGATACTATGAAATTGATCGATTTCATAGCTGTCGAGTTCTTGTTTCTTTGACTGCTTCAAGTTCCAATATAATTTTTCCTTCCTTATCAAGTTCTAGCAATATTGTTTGAACTAGAATCTTGTCACCTATAACCTTCTTTAAGCATGAAACATGAAAAATTGGGTGCACTTGAGAAGCTACAGGAAGCTCCAATTTGTATGCCATAGTACCTATCTTTTGCAACACCTTGTATGGAGCATAATAATTTGGTGATAATTTATTATCATTATTAACTTTATTTAGGGACATTTGTTTATATGGTTGTAGCCATAGGAATACCCAATCACTTACATCAAAACTTCTTTTGTCGTGATGTTGATTTGCCTGTTGTTTCATTCTATTCTGCACCAAGGTGAGGTTATCCTTTAAGAGTTGGAGATATCCATAAAGTGCTATAAATTAGGTCATTTTTGTTGCAGTACCGAAGGAAGTGTTATACCACCATTCAGCCAAAGGCAACCATTTGACCCATTGTACCTGTTTATCAGATACAAAGCAATGAAAATATCCTTCCAAACATTTGTTTACTATCTCAATTGGCCCATCATATTAAGGATGATAAGATGAGGTATGAGCTAACTGAGTACCAAGACAAGAAAATAATTTTGTCCAAAAAATTCCAGTGAAAATGGGATCTTTGTAACTTACAGTAAACTGTGAGTTTCCATGTAGCTTTTGAATTGTTCCCATAAATGTAGTAGAAACTATACTCGATTTAAATGGATGAGATAACACACAAAAGTGTGCATACTTTGTAAGTTTGTCAACTACCGCCATGATAACACTCTTTCCTTCGGACTTGGGTAAACCTGTGATAAAATCCATTGAAACCTCCTCCCAACACTGGCTTGGAATGGATAAAGGTTGTAATAGTCCTAGGGTCTTAATTGTTTCAACTTTATTTTGTTGGCAAACCAAACATTCTGCCACAAACTTTTGAATATATGATTTAAGCCATCCCAAAAAAAATCCTTCTTAACCCTGTGGTAGGTTTTTAGAAATCTTGAGTGCCCTCCTAAAGGAGAGGTGTACAATTCCCTAAGAATCTTTTGTTTGAGATTGGAATTATTACATAGGTATAATCGATCCTTGTGCCATAACAAATCATTTTTTTAGCTAAATGTATCAGATGTATTGAGATCTTGTTGCATATTTTGAATGAGTGCCCATACTTCCTCATCATTCTTCCATTCATGCCTTGCTTCATTTATCCAATCTGGTTGGATAAAAGAAATGGCGCAAAGAAATTCTTCCATGTCTTCATCCTTTCTTGAGAGTGCATATACCACAACATTTTGCTTCCCTTTTTTGTAGATGATTTCAAAGTCATAACCCAAGATCTTTATGACCCATTTTTTTTGCTCTTCTGAAGATAATCTTTGTTCTAAAAAGTATTTAAGACTATCATGATCTGTTTTTACCTTGAAGTGTCTTCCCATTAGATAGGGTTGTCATTTCTTAAGTGTGTGTAGTATTGCCAACATTTCCTTCTCATAAATAGATTTGTGTAAATACTTTCCTTTGATTGGACAACTTTTGAAAGCAATGGGTATTTCTTCTTGCATGAAAACAACACCAATTCCATTTCCTAGGGCATCACATTCCACAATAAAGGTTTATGTGAAGTCCAGTGTAGCTAAGACTAGCGCTTGGCACATTGCCTCTTTAAGATGTTCAAAGGCCTTTGTTGCTTATAGAGTCCATGAAAATGCATATTTCTTCAATAATGTTATTAGAGGTGCTTCTATCCACCCATAATCCTTAACAAAATTGCGATAATACCCTGTGAACCTGAGAAATCCTCGTAGATGCTTTATGGATGTGGGGATTTTCCATTCCTTAATGGTTTTAATTTTGCTAGGGTCTACCTTAACACCTTCATGAGATACAATATGACCCATATATTCCACCTCCTGGACTCCAAAGAAACATTTGGATCTTTTTGCATATAATTTTTCTCCTCCAATAGTTGTAGCACCCTGTCAACATGTTCAACATGATCCTTCCAAGACTTGCTGTAGATTAGTATATCATCAAAAAATACTAACACAAATTTTCTAAGGAATGGTTTGAAAAGGGAATTCATCAGACCTTGAAATGTTGAAGGTGCATTGGTAAGGCCAAAAGGCATGACCAAAAATTCATAATGACCCT
>APFE030795159.1:0-13304 GCA_000404065.3 Pinus taeda
CTGATACCAAATGTTATGAAACCAGCTCAAGAAAAGATAGAAAAGTTAGATCAACGCCTTAGAATTCAGCTTCTTCGAGGAGGCAACCTCCTTTACATTATATAAATGAACAATTCTTAGATGATTCAAATGACAAAACCTCCTTTCTATATATAGGAGTCTAAGGAGTCACAATATAAACCAGTCGACCTAACAATAATAATATAAAGCCACAAAAATAACAATAGAGGGATTCTATGGGGCACAGTAATAACAATATGGGGGCAATAGGGGCACAACAATATTAATAAGGGGTATAACTATAATATTAATGGGGTAATCACTAGTATTATGGGGACCCAACAAACACCTCTTAGTTTTTATTAATGAATCGCAATATGTTTAGAGAAAGGTAAATTTGCTTTTCCTGCTTATTGCTAGATATCAGTTGATACTAGGGAGATTGGTCTTGTCCGCAAGAATGATTTATCCGGCCAACAATTCGTTCGGGTTGTAATAAGTCTGGGATGTCCTTTGCATCCCCTGCTGGAAAGGTCTAGATCCATGGCCTTCTTTGGTTTAGGAAGTAGAGTGGTTCAGTGGCTCCTTCGGCCCCTTGATACATAGCTTTAAGTTCGGGTAAGGCTGGGCACTGGTTTGTAGGGTGGTCTTCCTCACAAACGAAACATACCTCTACTGAGTGCAATGGACACTCGTTCCAAGGATGTTTCCTTGTACATCTGGGACAAAAGATGGCCAAAGCCCTCTCAGCTTCCTCTTTCTTCTGTTGGATTCGGAAAGTATCCAGTTGCATGGCAATGATCTGTCTCATCTCACTTTCAAGGTCTTCCATCTGATTTGCAAACTCATGTTTGGAGAAGGTGGCGCTGACTAAAAGTTGATTCCCCCTACCTCTTTTCTGGGCTGCCCTAGAATGGTTTCTAAACACAGTCTTTATGTCATCATAAGGTAGTTGGTAGATGTCTCCTCTAGCCAGCGAATGGAAGGTATTTAGAAGGTCTTCAGGGATTCCTCGGAGCAGAACCAGCTTCAAAGATTCGGGGTCAAGTGTGCACCTGGCCCTTTTATAACTGAGTTGGAACCTTTCTTCATTGTCTTCTAATGATTCATCGCTTCCCATGGTCATCCGAAAGATTTCTCCGTTTGTTTCCTTTGACCTACAGTAATCTCGGTATTTGTTGTTAAAGGCTTGTTGCATCTGAGCCCAAGTTGTGATACTGTTTCCAGGTAACCCTATGAACCAGCATAGTGCTGCATCCTTGAGGGTAAAGGGAAAGGGTTTCAACTTTTGGTCGTCTTCTGCATAGTCATAGGTTCGACAAAGGACAACAAACTCAAACAAGAAGGTATCAGGGTCTTCAGTAGTCAATCCATGGAAGTGAGATAAGCCTGAGGGACTTATGTTTTTCATTTTTGTGTCCCCATTGGTCTCTCAGATGGGAAAAGCACCTTCTATTCTCTCCTCATCTCCTATACCATTTATGTGTTCGTCCATGGTCTCAGGAGGAATGTTTTCTTGCTCTTCTTTTGTTAGAGGATCTTCGTGTATCTTTGGAGGTTCACTGCCACCAAAGAAGAGAGAAGGGTGACTCAGTGATGTGGTGGGGGTGTTGGGTAAGAATTTTCCTGAATTGTCTCTGTTCCTACGAGGCATGAAATGAAATATTTTTGGTTGATTTTTGTGTTTTTCTCTGCTTGTACCTGCAAAACTGAAATTGATTGAACGACAAATTGCAACTAACTAAAGTAAACTTTGTTGGAATGAAAATTGCAGAATTGAAATGAAAGCAGGAAATGACTAATCTATGCTGCTGAAATGAAATTGCAGAAATGAAATGCTAAGCCACGCTTGTGGAATTGAAATTGCAAAATTGAAATGCTAATCTACGCTTGTAGAATTGAAATGCTAGTCTAGGAAAGCATGAAATGTCTAATCTACTTTTGTGAAAATGAAATTGCAGAATGGAAATGAAACAACTACTCTACTCTTGCTGAAATAAACTACTTAGCAGGAGGCTACAGTAGAAAATAGAAGAAAAGCAGCAATCACAAATACTCTGACGCTTCCCCGGCAACGACACCAAAAAGGTGGTGAGCTCCAGTGTTGTAGCAATGATGCTGCAACTCCTGGGACTCCCTTCTTTACTTTTATCAACTCAATTGTTCGTAACAAACTTGGAAGCAACGGTGCTATATGCACAAGTACTAGCTCTTGCCGCAGGCTGTCATTTGATCAGCTTGCACAAGTCCGCTAGGAGCTTAAGCCAACTTCTATGAGCTCTTAGAAGAATCTTTTAACTATGATGGACGAAAGCTAACTCAAAAGAGACTAGTCTACTTGCAGAAAGAAGCTGAAAGCTAAAAGGAAATGCAAACCTTAGCAAACCCTAGTTTTACCGACTAACCCTACCGGTGCAAGAAAAGAGATGAAAGCGGTGGAAATGGATGCCATTGACTTTTGGAAAGGTAAAATGCATGTGACTAAGCTACTTCTGAAGTAAAATCTGGAAAAAGCATCCTTTTGTATTTTTGAGTAATTTTGCATAATTATTATGCATGTGTCTTAACGATTTTTTATTATGCATAGGTTGATTGGCAAAAGGAAATGGAGTAGGTGCTTGCAGGAGGTTAGGAAGGTGAGAAGAGGGCCTAAGGGGTCACTAGCACCCATCCAGAGGGTTTCATAGCAATCAGATCTCGAAAATACTGCTCACATGAACTTCTACAGGAACTCTGCAGGGGTTCTACAAGAAGAGCCGAAAGAGGATTTTAGAGGGTTGATGGTGGAAAAACAATGGGAAAGTGGAAATGGAGGATGGATGAGGATGTGAAGGGATCTATAACCTGGTAAATGAAGCTAAGGAGTGATGAAAGTGGTTGGATTTGTTCAAGGATGGAGGGAGCAATGCTGCACAAGAATGTGGAAATTAGGGCAAATGGGAACAGTGTGGAAAATAAAGGGAAGGAATCTTGGATTAGGGGTTGGAGCAAGTTGTATGATGGAGGAAGGATAGGCAGGGATGTATTACAGATGTTCTACACACTATTTTCCAAAACTGATCGAACAAAGACTAGGAAAACCAGAGATCTAGCTAATTTGACCTACTCTGACCTAAAAACCAAAAACATGATGAACAAAAGTTTATAGACAAGAAGTCATGCAAGATAACTATGGAAACTAAGCAAGAACAGATCTAAACATGCAAGTACAACTGGTATCAATTTTTCCAACTAAAAATCTAACACTAGCAATTGCATGGAAAGGCAAAAACAGTGTTTTTGTGGCAGCAAGTATGCCTTGGTCTCATCTCATGGTCCCAAGGAGGGAGAGATGAGATCAAGGATTGCTTGATGGCCTTTTTACAGATCTTTTCTGTTACCAAACTGTCAAATCAACCTGAAGCATGTAAAGATATTTTAATCATCAAAAACAACCTAAGTAACAAAGCAAGATCTTAACCTAAATAACAAAAATTATTCTATGAATGCAAGGAAAACACATAAAACTACACAAAGGAGGTACTGGCACTTAGGTTGGGCCCAACCCCAAGAGCTACAGCCTCCTAAGAAAACTCAGAGGTGGTACAAAGTGAAATTTATCTCCATTACTCAAAAAAATAATCATGTCACAAAACTGTTTACAGCAAAAGCTCGAAGATGAGCTGAAATGCAAAGCTGCACTAAAGTGCGAAAAACAACTATTTAATATCTAAACTACCAAGGCTTGAATCCTTCCTACTTATGTAACACAAGGACTCCCAATAGCCCTCCTTAACTTTAGGAGCTTGGCTGCTCAAAATTGCAGTTAATCAGCCACTTCACAAAATCTGCTCGGTTGCCCCTTGAAATCATCTTTGGTGGGTTGTTGAACTCCGAGTTGATGGTGGAGAACTTGAGGAAGGGGTCATTTAGTGTTGGAGACACCCTTCCTACAAATCCTCGGCCTTGTTCCTTCGTATTTGGCTATCAACTTGTCATAAATGCTTGACCTTGGTCCAAAAGATGTCCAAAAATCTGCGATAAGCACGTATTAGACTTTGTGGTCAAGTGACTATTCTCATTCATTCAATTAACATAAATATATTCAAAAGCATGCATAGAACTATGAATAATGGTGGATTAATTGAGAATAATAGGCAAAATGAGCCCAATAAGTTACCCATTTTTGGGGCTCATCACCTGTGCCATTGCCAAACTGACCATCAAGAAGCAAGGCCTCTATACTCCACTGCCTACCCCTAGTCGACCTTGGGAATCCATTGCCATGGATTACATGTCGGGCCTTCCTTCTACTAAGCATGGAAACGACTTTGTTTTTGTGGTCGTCGACAAGTTCTCAAAGATGGCCATTATGGTGGCCTGCAAGAAGAATATCATAGCAGAAGCCACTGTTAAACTCTTCTTTGAACGAGTGTGGGTACACTTTGGGATCCCACAATCTGTCATCTCAGATCAGGACAGCAAGTTTCTCATTACATTTTGGTCCAGTCTCTAGTCAATGTTGGACACCAAACTCACTAAGTCCATAGCCTTCCATCCCCAAACTGATGGCCAGACAGAGGTTGTCAACAAGATGATCGTTCACATTCTGCGCATGTACAACTAAAAGAATCCACGCACATGGGATGAGAGCCTGCCCTATGTTTAGCACAATTATAACTGAGCTTTCCACAACTCCACTGGTCACAACCCTTTTCAGGTGGGCTTGGGATTCCATCCATTATGTCCCATTGATGTGGCCATGCCATTTGCAGCTACTCAGGCAGATTCGGCTCATGTCCAGTCTGAAACAAATAAGGCAAACAACTTCATTGAGCACATCCAACATATTCACCAATAGGTCCACGACATTCTGGAGAAATCAAATGCCAAGTACAAGCAGCGACATGATCAACATCGGGTGCCACACAAGTTTCAGGTGGGTGACAATTTCTGGTTGCATTTGCAAAAGGAACACCTTTCTGGAGCCTATCGGAAACTTAGACCACTCTGATATGGTCCTTACACCATTACCAAGGTTGTGGGATACAATGCATTTGAGCTCACCATTCCCCCATTCCTTGGCATGCACCCAATGTTCCATGTGGACCACCTTCGGCCATACGTTCCACCATTACTAGACACATCCGACATTGCAGAACATCTCACACCAATAGAGTTAAATCAAGAATTCATGGAACAAGCTAAAATTGATCGAATCATGGACACAGAGATCAAGCACACTCGTGAGCAGAAGATCCAACTATATCGAGTTGTCAAAGCACGCTAACTCCTTCACCAGGGCAAGTGGCTCACTGGGGACCAAGTTCAACAGAAGTTTCCTCGTCTCATGGAGAAACTCAACGCAATGGGGACCATTGCTTCCTAAGGGGGAAAGAATGATCCAAGTGGATATTGGTGGTCACCCTCCAATTTCACTTGGACCCCCACCATTATTTCTTTCAGTTTTTCAGCTTCCTTATTTGTAGCACAATTTACTATTTTTTTGGCAGTTTTTCGAGTCCTAAACTTCTTGAGCCGTTTTGAGGCCCTAAACAATGTTTTTTGGGAAGACTAGGAGCAACATGGGTCCATGTCCCCATGATGTTCTTCCCAAACTTGTAGTCCTTGGATATATATTTCTAACGAAGTATTGTGTGCGTCAAACGGAGATCGTATGCCAAAGTTACAACCCCAGGAAGTTAATGTACCAATTTACCCAAAACGAGGCACATAGTTTAGTGATTCATCTCCTAGGGTTAGGGTTTTGGATGTTTAGGGTTTTACATTGTTTCTCAACAATAAATAGGCCTTCGAGCCTCATTGTAAGACAGCTCAGAGGCATGTAGCCACCACATCTCTCCTCAGAGATTAGCTACCATCACCCAAGCTAGTTTATTTCCATTTCTGTTTGTAAGCATATTTCAGTATTTTACATTAATGAAATAAAGTATAATTTCTGTCGTATCTCTATATTTATGGTTATCTCTGTAATTTGTTGCTTTCTTGTTTAAATCTAGGTCAGTGGCATCAGGGCGGATCTACTCTTTCTCTACTTTTCTTTGCATGTATCCAACAAGGTTGGGATATAAGGAGTTAGGGCTTGGACTGGTTGAACCTTTGCAAGATCAGCTTCGCAAATTGTTTAGTCAATTTAGTGTGTCCTAAATTGCTGCATTTAATTGTCAATCCGGGATTCATAAGCTGACGAAGTGCGGCGCACTATATGTGCAAGATAACCTATCTCTTACTTTTTGTCGTTTTTGGTATTTTTATTTGTTATGGGGGTTTTTATCTTGGTTGGTTTCCTAATGTGTGAAGAAAATTCTAAAAGACAAGTATGGATATAAATGTTCAAGGCAATGATGTCCTTTATATTGATTTCCCAAACTTTAGAAATATGCAATGACAAAATTAATTCCTAACAGAAAATGAAAATGTACCACTATTCTAATCAAAGAAATAGTGAGCTATTGATCATGAATCCCAATATCCTTGTTGCGATCTAAATACAAAAGAAACTGTACTCAAAGAAATCCAAAAATTGCAAACAAAGTAAAGCTAAAATCAAATTACATCAGTTCATCCTCTGACCCCTTGCCATTAGTCTCGCTATGGCTTTCAGAGGTAATCATAAACAACTTGAGCAATCTAATAACTAATTTGCAGGAAAATAAATTAATATCAAATTACACACTCATACTTCAATCCCTCGCCATTAGTCCCGCTATGGCTTTCAGAGGTAACTGAAAATGACATGAGCAATTCGATAACTAACTTGCAGAATAATAAACTAATATCAAACTACACATTCATACTTCAATCCCTCAAGAGGTAACTGATAATGACATGAGTAATTTAATATCTAATCTAACTAATAAAGCAAAACTGAAATAAATAAAACACTGTTGGGATTGAAAACTAAGAAAAATAAATCAGCAGAAGAACAAGAATAATTCCATGTCATTAGTCATTGTAAAAGCTATGTGCAAATGCCCGGGCTACCTAATCTGGAACAAAGACACTGATTAGTTAACAACAGTATAAAGCATGAAAATTTATGGACAGAAGTAAAATGTGAATACCATAAGCAATGCAATATATATATGTGAATGATTATGGAAAAAGGAACGTAAGGCAATAAAGCATGAAACTATACAGCAATGAACAAAACCTCAGCTTGTGCAGGGGCCCTCTACACAGTCCTCGGGCAACAACTATTAACCACGAATTGAGTTGATAAACAGAGTCTTCTCATGTATTCAAAATGCAGTCATAACACAGAAAAAAAGTCACGACACAGTGGGCTTGTTAACAGTCAAAATTGCATTACCAAAGCTAGCTAATATGCATATGAGAATGCATTATTTATAACAGAGGATGTCATAACTAATTTCCTACAATCTGCGCTTATAAAAGACACGTGAACAACCACGTCCAAGAATCTAGCATTATGGCTGCTGTGAAGATTAAATCTTTGGAGGGTGGCTGTTGGATTCGGCTCATGGAGCAGTCCACAGGTGTTGATATGTCTCCTAAGATTGAAGAACGACCACACAAGTCTTCATGTGGTGAAAAATAGAGTTTTATCACCGTAGGACTCTTAGGTTGACCATCGCTTTGCCCCACGTTGACTATGGCCTCTTTTGATGAATTCGACTGAGCCAATAGGACTCGGTCCATGTCCACATTGTTTTCAACTTGCCCACGTGGCTCGATTCGCCTGAAGACATCTGCAATATAGACTTTGACAAAACCGCTGCGGAAAGTTGGGTTGGCTACGGAAAGTGACAAGATTCCGCAACTCATAAACAAAAATCTAGTTCAAGTAGCAACACAAAAACATAGTCAAGAAACCACTTTAAATGCTCTTTTTTAACTAATATGCAATGATACTGATGACTTAGGAGGTTCAGATGAATGGAAAGAAGCTAGAAAAAGGTGTAGGAAAGATGCAAGTTTGGGACTCAACATACCCCCACTGTGAAGGTGTTGCATATCCTCATGAAACCAAAATTTTGACTATCCTCCCTTCAAATCATATGTTCTGAAGCTTCTGCCAGTACATCCAGCCCTCTTCCTCTCTTTCTTGGTGCTACTAACATCTTGGGCTTCTTCATCAAGCATCTGAATTTAAGACTGATCAGTGCTCTACTTATCTTTTTGCACTTTTTCTTCAATTTTTTGTTATTTTTCTGCTAGAGCCCGAGGTGTAGCATGGTATTATCATGGATGATCTTGTCCAGTTTTCTCTGCTCTTTGAGTGCTTCATTTTCATTTTTAATATGTCTATTTAAAACCTCCAACTCAAAGACTTCTTGTTTCAATGATTGGACTAGAGCTTCTTGTGCTATGTGAGGCTGAGTGGATGAAGTGATGGGACCCGTGGCTGTCCTTTCTAAGGATTCTATGTAATCATACACCTCTTGCTGCCTTGGATATATTTCTGGTGTCATTTTCCTTAGGCTGTCCCCAGAATGCTATGGAGGAGAATTGACTTCAAAATCTGGCCGAAAGGGACTCATGTCAACATCTTGAGGGCTAGTTTCAATGTTTGGTTGAGAATGAGGTGGACTACGGCCAGCTAGAGTTTGTTCAGGTGTTCCTCCTCCCAAATCAATAAAATGGGGTCCTTTCATTTGTGCTTTTCTCCATTTTCCCTTAAACCTGTTGCTTCTTCTTACATACTGTGGACTATTGTCTTCTTCCTTTTGTTTTTCTTTTCCTTTCTTTTTGGCCATAGTTGACTGTTCATGTAAGTGAACTAGTCTCTCAGAAAATATTTGATGGTCTTATTCTGAGGAAGGGGTTTGATGCACAACCTCAATGCTTCTTTTCTCTTTTGATTTTGTTGGCTTTTTCCCCTCGATCTTTCCCTTCCTCCTTCTAGACAGTCTTTCTTCTCTACTAGTTCTTTCAACTGTGTTAGTAGGAGTGCTTTGAGTTTTATCACTTGTTCTCTTTCTTCCTCTTCTTTTTGATGTACTGCCTTCAGGGGTTTCTTGGGGTTCTTCAAAGAAATTTCTAATTAAAAATTGCTCCCAGGTGTCTCTTTTCTCTTTTAATTGTTTTTCTATCAAGATTTTCACGAGACCATGGTGATACAAATGTGGTTCTACGTCCCCCAGATGCTTTTGGACGGTCACAGACATCTTTTTCAAACTGTTTAGTAAAAATTATGGCAGATTGAGGGTCTGGTTGTCTAGGAAATTCGTCAACAGTCATGTATGGTACATGTACATTGCTCCAAAACGTCCCTCACAGGTGATAAACTTTTGAATAACCAACAGTAAACTAGCCCACTCTTCTTTTAAAGCATGGATAGGAATTCCCTTTTTAAAAATAGTGACATCCATACCTGCGTTACGTAGGATCACTCTCCAAGCTTCATCACCAATGCTCTTGTTCTTAAACCAGCGTTCACCTTCTTGGGGAAGTTCTGTGGTAGCTGCTATGGATGCTTCAGTTACTGTAAATTTTAGGTCTCCAATTTCCACCTCTAATCCGTCAAAAGACCTTGCAAAAGCCTTTGTAACCTCTTTATGGTAGCCTTTAAACTTTTGAATAAACCGAAGCCATTTTGCTTTTTTCAGTATGTCCTTCACTTGCGGGTATCCTTCCATGAATTTGGGTCCCTCTGGTTCTGCCCTCAACAGCCGACCCATCCTTCCTTTTGTTCTTTAAAACTCGTCTGCGTGAGGAGGTTTTAGCAAAGGTAAGACGACTGAATTAACGGAAATGAACAGGATTTATGAGGGAGACCAATGACTGTAAGCGGATATCAGAGAATAGGTACACGAAATGAAGCAGAACAAAGAGAAAAATGGGGTGAAGTCTTATGTGAGCACCGTGGAAATGCAGCAGTGAGGTCAATTAAATAGTAGGGGAAGTAAATTGCATCTGGCAGTATTTAAAATTGGGTGGTTGTAGAGTAGACGCAAGCACGTTTATGAAACGGCTGCGGATTTTGTGCGGCTGAGAGAAGCCGTAGTCAAATCAACCACGTTCCATAATTACAGGTGGAAATATCAAAAGATAGTTGAACACGAGTGAAGACCGGAGGCTTGATTATGAGGCTGTTTAGAAATGAATGCAAGGATTGTGGGAAATCGTATAGAGATCGTGGAACGGTTATGAGCTATCAACGCAATCATTGCATATTATGGAGCTATGGTTTAAGAACTATGCAAAAATGTATTTGAATGCCATTTAAAATAAATTTTTGCTCATACCTTGGAATGTTTGCCATTTTGCATTAGTCTTCAATTAGTTACTCCTCGTTGATACTTTTGAATGCCTCATGTCTTCATAATATGTCTTCATACCTGCATTTGATTTCATGATTTTTGAACTAACGTCTGACTGTAAATTTTTGAAAAACAGAGTGGTGGCTACAGAAACACAACTGGCTGCGGAATCAATGAGCAGCTGCGGAAACTGACTCTAGCTGCGGAAACTGATCCAACAATCTTATAACTGAATGAGATGTATAAACGATAACTGAATGGATGAAAATGGTCATAAAAACTTTTATTAATGGAATGAAATGAATGAAATGGAGTTGAAATGAAGTGGTGTGGAATAGAAATGAGATGGAGTGGAATGGAAATGAAATGGAATGGAATAAAAAAAAATGAGAAAGAGAGAGAGATTTTGTTTTTGGAAAACATAGAGTGTCAGGAGTTCCTGATTTTCACCCTGTGTTTTCTGTATAAGACTGCCAATCAGTGATTGGTTTTCAGGCTTATACATTTTTTTATTTTTTTTAAAGAAAAGAACAAAGGCTAGGCTGATGGAGAAGAAGGATTCTTCTTCACCAGCCTTATTGCAGAATTATCTTGAAACATCTTGACAAATTCTTCTTTTGAGAGTGGCTTATGATAGACCTTTAATCTGTGGCCATTCACAATAAGAGGAGTTTGAGATTCATCAATGGTCTTGATTCTTACCGCTCCATTGCTAAAGCCTTTGTCAATCTCATATGGCCCAAGCCAATGAGTCTGAAATTTTCCTTTAAAGTCTTTAAACTTAGAATCAAATAGCAATGCCAGTCTCCTTCTTGAAACTTTCTCTCTTTGATATATTTGTCATGCCACTTGGCTCTTTGATATTGAACTAGATCAGTTCTTAGGATTGCTTCTTGTCTGATCTCATCTAGCTCATTCAGTTGCTCCATTCTATGCTTTTGGGCTTCTGATAGATCCATCCCCAACTGAACTGCCATCTTGAAGGTTTTGACTTGGAACTCGATGGGGAGCAGGACTTCTTTCCCATAAACAAGTTCATAGGGAGAATGTCCTATTGTATTTCTCCATGTAGTTCTATAGGCCCACAAAGCTTCAGGAATCCTTTCTGCCCAATCTCTTCTGTGTAGATGAACAATTTTGGTGATGATACTTTCAAGAACTTTGTTTGTAGACTCCACTTGACCATTTGCTTGCGGATGGTAAGGAGTAGATCTTTTGTGTTTGATTTTGTATTCTTCCATCAGCTTCTCCACCAGATTGGATGTGAATTGGCTTCCCTGATCTGTCACAATTTCTCTTGGAACACCAAAGCGAGTAAAAATATCCTCATAAAGAATATTAACAACTGAATTTTCAGTAGCAGAAACTAACGCTTTGGCTTCTACCCATTTGGTGACATAATCAGTACATACCAATATATACTTCTTTTGCTTAGGTGGTGGATTAATAGGTCTAATGAAATCTAAAGCCCATTTTTCAAAGGGTTCGATGAGTACTTGTGGTTGCAATGGCATTTCATTTGAAAGGGTAGGTTTTCCTACTCTTTGGTAGCTGTCGCACCTTTTGACATATTGTTTTGCATCTTTAAAAAGGGAAGGCCAAAAATATCCCAAAGAAAGAATTTTATAGGCTATCCTTTTGTTAGCAAAGTGTCCGCCGCATGGTTCATCATGACATGCTTTACGAATATCTGGCATTTCATCTTCCCTAACACATCTTCTGATCACAAGATCTGACCCTGCTTTAAACAATTTGTTAGAAATCCATGAATATTTCGAACTCTCCTAAATAATTTTTCTTCTTTCACTTGGAAATAAATGTGGAGGAAGTTTCCCTGTAACCAAATAGTTAACAATATCTGCATACCAAGGGGTCTTAGTAGTTACTGCAAACAAATATTCATCAGGAAACTTATCCTCTACAGGAGAATCTTCTTTAGTATTCTGAATCCTAGACAAGAAATCAGCTACTATATTTTGTTTTCCTGGTCTATCCAACACAGTAATATTGAATTCCTGCAAAAGTAGGAGCCATCTTGTCACTCTGCCATTAGTAACAGGGTTGTTCATTAGATATCTAATCGCAGAATGATCAGTATGAATAAAAGTTTCATAGCTTGTTATATAATGTCTAAACTTATTGATTGCATGAACAACAGCTAATAACTCTTTTTCAGTCATAGTATAATTCAACTCAGAAGGAGTTAAATTTTTACTAGTATAGTAAATGCCATAAGGAACTAAATCCTTTTGACCCAACACAGCTCCTAGAGCTGTATCTGAAGCATCTGTAGAAATATGGAAAGGGAGTTTCCAATTTGGTCCTCTCAAGATAGGTGCTTCAGATATTCTTGTTTTCAAAGCTTCAAAGGTTGTTCGACAATCAGGATCCCATTTGAATTCACAGTCTTCTGTAAGCAGTTTGAAGAGTGGAGATGCTATTTTAGTGAAGTTTTCTATAAATCTTCTATAGTATCCAGTAAATCCTAGAAAACTTCTAACATCTCTTTGACAACTTGGAATAGGCAACTTGGAGATGACTTCAACTTTTGATCTATCAACCTTAATCCCATCTCCTGAAATATGATGCCCCAAAACAATACCTTCAGTAAACATCATAAAGCATTTTTCATGGCTTAATGAAAGGTTTGTTTCTTTACATCTTACAAGTACTTTTTCCAAATTTTCTAATGCCTCCTCAAATGAATTACCATAAACTGTAAAATCATCCATATAAACCTCTACACACTCATGGATTAGATCAGAAAAAATTCCTAGTACTGCTCTTTGGAATGTTTCGGGTGCATTACATAACCCAAAAGGAAGCACTTGATAGGCAAAAGTTCCCCATGGACAGGTAAATGTGGTCTTATCTTGATCTTCAGGTGCTACCTGAATTTGATTATAGCCACTAAAACCATCCAAAAATGAAAAGTACTTTTTTCCAGCTAATGTATCTAATACTTGATTGATAAAAGGTAAAGGAAAGTGATCCTTCAAAGTTGCTTTATTCAATTCCTTGTAATCAATGCATACCCTCCATTTACCATTCTTTTTAGGTACTATAACCAAAGGAGAA
>APFE030795179.1:4297-18735 GCA_000404065.3 Pinus taeda
TCAGACATTCTAAATGGGTCTCCAATATGGTACCTGTTAGAAAGAAAAATAGAGATATTAGGATTTGTATTGACTTTCACAATCTCAACAAAGCCTGTCTAAAGGACAACTTTCCCTTACCACCTATTTAGCAGATATTACAGGCAGTGGCAGGCTTAGAATTAATGTCTTTCTTGGATGGATTTTCAGGATACAATCAAGTTCTGGTAAATCCTGATGATCAATTTAAGACCACATTCAGAACTAAATGGGGCACATATGCATATCGAAAGATGCCATTTGGTTTGATTAATGCTGGTGCCACATTCCCAAGAGCCATGGACATTGCATTTAAAGGTTTAGTCAATAAATTTGTAGTAATTTATTTGGATGATATAACCGTGTACTCCAAGAAACGAGGCGACCATCTCAAAGACTTAAAGCAAATCTTCCAACGATGTTTAAGGTACAGAATTTTACTTAACCCAAAGAAATATTTTTTCGCATTAAGTGAAGGGAAACTTCTAGAATTCATAGTGTCAAAATCTAGAATTCACATCGACTCTGACAGAATTAAAGAATTTCTGAAATATCCCTACCCCATAACAAAAAAGCCATGCAATCCTTCCTTGGTCAAATCAATTTTGTAAAGAGATTTGTTCCAAATTTTTCACGAATCATATCTCCTTTACAAACCATGATAAAAAATACTCTAATTTTAAATGGGGCCAAGATGAACATGAAGCGTTTAACCTGATCAAACAGGCTATTACTAATGCTCCATCTTTTGCAACTCCGAATTTTTCAAAGCCTTTTATTTTATACACATTTGCCTCAAATAAGTCATATGCTTTGATACTCACTCAAACGAATCAAGAAAAGGTGGAAGCACCAATTGCTTTTTTCAGTTCAAATTTGCAAGGTGCTAAATTAAATTACTCAGCCATGGAGAAACAAGCTTATGTTGTTTTTAAAGCGATCAAATACTTCAGACCTTTTCTACTCAAAACCCACACCAAAATTATAGTACCATTTCCAGCGGTAAGGAATCTTCTAGTACAAAAGGATGTGGGTGAGAAGAGGGCCAATTGGGTAATTGCCTTACAAGAATATGACATAGAAATTAAACTAGCAAATATTGTAAGAGGTCAAGGGCTTTGCAAAATGCCGGCTGGAGCGTCGCGAATTTCTGAAATCCCATCTGTAGAGGTACAAGTGTGCGAGGTAAGCCTAAACGATGAGCAGTCATTTTATGCTGATATTATTTTTTATCTTAAGAATGGATATGCTCCTTCATACCTCGATTACACTAAAAAAAGAGCTCTAAGATTAAAAGCCAAACAATATCAGTTCATAAATGATATTCTTTTTAGAATGAATTATGATTCTGTTCTCCTTAGATGTCTTGAGAAATCTAAAGCTGATAAAGTTTTACAGGAACTCCACGATGGGCCAGCAGGCGGACACTACGCTGGAGATGCTACTGCACATAAAATCTTGTGCGCAGGATATTACTGGCCCACGTTATTCAAAGACTCGCACAGTTATGTGAGGAAATGTCAAGTCTACTAAACTACTGCTCGGAGACAGAAGAAGCCATCCTTACCACTACAACCAGTTAACATCGACCAACCTTTCAGTCAGTGGGGATTGGACATAATAGATCGTTCCTCACTCTTCCAAGCAACATAGATATGTCCTTACAGCGACAGATTATTTTACCAAGTGGGTAGAAGCAGTTCCGCTCAAGACGGCTAATGCTGAAAATATCATTGAGTTCATAGATCAATCTATAATAACCAGGTTTGGATTACCTTCTGCTTTAATGTTCGATAATGCATCATATTTTTCTGGAAATGCAATGACCGAATTTGCACTTAAAAGAGGATTCAAACTTAAATATTTGGCCAATTACTATCCACAGGGCAACGGATTAGCCGAGTCTACAAACAAAAACCTAATCGGGATTATCAAAAGAACAGTAGACCAAAATCATAAAAATTGGCATAAATCCTTAATATATGCTTTATGGGCAAACTGAATAACAAGAAAAGCTTCCATCGGCACTTCTCCCTTTAATTTAGTTTATGGGAGAGAAGTTGTTCTTCCGACTCATTTAGCAATTCCTTCTTTGTCTCTAGTTCAATACATTGATGAAGTACCAACTTCCTCATTACACTTAAGGGAAATGGAAATAATCAAATTAGAAGAACAACAAGAACAAGCTAAGAAAACGCATGCTCATCATCAGGCACTAGTAAAATCCTATTTTGATTCGAATATATGACTAGAAGAGAATTTCAAGTGGGAGATTTAGTTTTAAAATGGGACAAGGCACAGGAAGAAAAGGGTAAACATACAAAATTTAAAAGAATGTGGCCTGGTCCTTTTCAAATTGTAGGAGTCTTAGGTCCATCGACATTTGTGTTACAGGATTTAGCAGGTAAAAGATACTCTTTGCCTGTCAATGGACAAATTCTTAAGAAATATTTTCCATAGAAGATTATTGTTCTATTTTGTAGAGTAATAGTTTTTCTCTTTTTCATAATAAAACCTGTTGTGAATGGTTACATTAGGCGTTTACGAAAAAGATACCAACTCTCTTTCATATTTTGATTTTTCACTTGTATAAATAGCAAATCTTTTGGAAAATTGATCTTTATTATTGAAAGATACAGTTAAAAACTCTAGCCTAGATATGACACTAGTTTCAACTTCATAAAAGTTTGATGAAAATAACCTTTAGTGAAGAAATTGTTTTATATCAGTTCAATGAAAGGTATCAATAACAAAATAAAGATTCTCTGTAGAACAGTTATTTCCAAAAACTCTATCATTGCCATCCAGAGCTATCTAAAGAAGACACTGACTTCCTCCCTACTAAGGAAATCACAAGTTTCAGAGGAACAATCCAAGGATACACTTTATCTTGAAGAATGAGAGGTCTCATTACGAGCCGGCTTATCATAATCACATATATTATAAATTGCTGACTTTGCCAAATACTGCATACCATAACAGGGCAATGACTCAAGACTGTTACAATCAAGAGGCAAGGGGTCTCATCCCGAGCGAGCTTGTTCAACAAAGTTATAAATCAAGTGAATGACTGTGTCATAAATTGGCCACCAAACCAAGACATTGTTCTTTAAGAATAAAAAGAAAATAAAAAAGCAATAAGTGTAGATGTGGATTCTTCTTTGAGAGTTGTAGGTTTCTTTAAGTAGGATACATGATCATTGCTGGGTAAAAGGTAACCCTGTCGAGGCTATGAACGCCTGCTAGAAGCAGAGGCTCTCCCTATGACAAATGAGTATATTTTAAAAATTGTTTACAAATAAGACTTTGTTTTATCCTTACAGACCAAGTAATGACTGATGTAAACACAAGGACTAAACTTAAGGCAACAAATAATCAAAGTTGAAAATAGCTTAAACAAAATGTCATTGATAGGTTAGAGCATAATGTACTTTATCTTTCCATAATAAAGTTTAATTTTCTTGAAAATTTGTTGTTTTGGAAGTTGAAAAGGTTCAATAAAAACACAGAGATAACTTGTTCTTCCAAGTGAATCGCCAATTGTTGTGGCCACCACCAACCACCCTCCTTATGAAGTATTATTGCTAATACTAAATAAGTGGGGACCCTAAAAAAAAATAGTTAGTGTTACATTTTCTTACAACATCATGGACTTAGGAAAATACCTTGAAAACCCTAAAAAAGCTAAGTTTCATAATGAAGAAAATTAAATTTACTCCTTAAAGGATATCACATCGCGCAAAGGATGATAGGATACACCTTCTAAATGAGTTAAAATCAGAAAAGGCAAGCATGCAACATGAAACTTTATCGCATCGCATATACTGAAGAAACATTCACATTAAAAAACTTAAAAAAATCGCTGATATGCGATATCGAATATCGCACATCGCAAATATCACAAGAATTACACAAGAATTATAACAATCTGCGATATTGCGATACCGCGATAATGCCATACTGCAAAATTGCAATACTGTGATCTTGCGATAAAAACAACATGATGACATTGCGATATTGCGATACTGCGATCTACGACATCGCAAAGAAAAAACGCGGGACCCCTCCATCGCAGTTGGTTCTGACTCATTATTCGAGAAAACTTTTTAGCCAAGAGTTGGTCATGTATTTTAATGCGAATTAATGGGTTATTGCCACTTGTTAATAAAGTAGGGTGTTGTGTTTTTCGAAGAAATAGCTCACGTAAGGTGGCATACCTTGTATATCTTTGGCATTTAAAAGTTTTTCTGTCATTAGTCCTTTATCATTACTTCCACCTCAATGTAAACTACAGGAAAGAAGGACAAAGTGTTATACAGGGCATTATGCAGAAAAAAACGAGGGAAGGTAGCGCTCCAATGAACATTTCGGAAGGCACACTTAATATATTCAATGAAGAGAAAGAGCCGCAGAAATCTTATGAGGCATCTATCACAGATTTCTCATATACAACCATGGTTGAATGGGTAGTGAATGACGCTGATACCAGAAACAAAAAGTTTAATTCTCAGGGTTAAGAGCTCATGGAACCACTATTTTTACAAATTTTTGGCTTTATACCAACTCAGAGAAAAAGGCGCAAGAGGCAAAAACCGCATCAGGGAAGCCCAGATCAACAAACAAAGGGAGTTTCCGATGCGTGATTACTGCTTAGCGCTAATCCGGCATCGCTAAGAAAAAATGTTCGAAAAGGAAGGTCCCTAGTTGCTCAGTCTCCTGCGAGCCCCGAAAATTGAAAGAAATCAACAACAGAAGCAAACTGGAAACAGAAGATTGAACGAAAAGCAGAAGCAGTGCAAAGATTAACCAAGTTGAAACGAGATTTTTACCAGGCATACATGGTAATGCTACATATTCATTGGATGATTCTCAAGCGTATCATCAATTTTACTGAGAAGATAATGCCAGCTCTTGCCGATTCTGTTTGCTTAAATCAATCAAAGGCAGAAGACAGTCAGCCAACTCTACTCAGAAAAATACTAAATGCTTACGACACTGACTAGATTTAGAAATAGTTAGTAGATTTAATTTTAGAATATTGTTGCTTAGAAAGAGGACGGTAATTTAAACCGAACCCTCAATTTCTGTAAATAAGTTATTTAGTTAGTAGTATTTAAACCCTTATCATGCATTTAGAGAAGGGTCCAAAAATTTATCAAAAACTTGTCCTTAGAACATGCACTTTTGCACCCTCACAGGAGGTTTTGGTGAATGAATGGAACTGGGTTTGATATTTGCATTTGATATCTACTACTAATGTTTCACTTTTGTACTCTTAGTAGATGTTAAATCAAGGAGAAATAAATCAATCATTACTTGAAGCTCATGAGTAGGACTAGTTATAAATGGTACTTTTATTTCTTAACTATTTATGTTTATGCGTTAAAGTGATATTCAAATTTCAGTTATTTATATATTACAGCATGGATGTCTGAGTTATCATTTTCCACTTTTGTACGGTGATAACTATTTGTTTATGTTTAGTGTATGAATAGCTCATTTATGCGATAAGTTTTAATAGCTGTTTCATCTAACTTCTTATACGAAGTATCTCATCTTTATTGAATTCTTTTCTTATGATAGTTGAATGATATTTATTACCAGTTATTGTATGAAATCTTTTTAGAGCGCATAGAAGAAAGATCACACCCCGGCTTAGCATAAATTTTGATGTTTTTCTGTTTATTAGAATACATAGCATAGCATTAGATTAGATAGAAGTATTCCATTTAGAAAAGAAAAACCCATCTTTCTCACACACACACACACTGAATTGGGAAACTGGTCCCATATCCCCAGTCAGACCCGCTATACCAAACGGATAAGGAGCTGCCAAACAAGGTCCGGACCGGGCAGGTATCCCCCTTGTTGTCAACCCGATTTTTGGGGCCCTCAAGACTTTGTAAAATATCTAGACCCACTCAAACAATCCATCAAATCTTCAATTCTAGGTAAAGGAAATGTGTACCTGATTGTTATCTTATTGATTGCTTTTGAATCACTACACATTCTCAAGTCTCCATCTTTCTTTGGGATCAACACTTTTGGGACTGCACAAGGACTCAAACTCTCTTTAACCAGTCCCTTGTCTAATAGTTCAAATCTATGTGATGACTGATTTTTCTAATGGGTGGTAATTCACCAGGCAAATCATCTACAATGATATCAAAATATTTGTCTAGCATCTTTTGAATTTCAATTGATAAATAAAAAACTTTTGTGGAAGTAATTATTACCTTGGGCTTGCAAATCAATGCAAAATTTACCTCTCTGTTGCAAGTACTCCTTTCCACTCAGCAAAAGGGTCTTTGGATGAGGGTTCCTTGATGCATCTTCTTCCTCCATAGGCAACAATGTATGATTAACACCATCGTTGCTAAATTTGTATATGTTCCTCTTTCCATCATTCATAGCTCCTTCATCATACTGCCAAGGTCTTCCTAGCAATATGTGACACACATCCACATGCATCACATCACACAGAATTTTGTCTCTGTATTTTCCCAACTGCAACTCTACTTCACATTGCTCATTCATTATTAACTAATATCCCTTTTGAAGCCATGACACCTTATAAGGTGTTGGGTGTTTCTTAGTTTTCAAATTCAACTTCTCCACCACTTCCATGGAAACTAAATTATCTGTACTACCACTATCAATTATCATCATACAATACTTCCCTTGAACCTTGCACAGAGTCCTGAACAAGGTCTTTCTTTGTGTTGGTTCAACAATTTCCTTAGCTTGCTTTAGTAAAACTTTGTTAAATACCAAACACTCTACTTTCTCTCGTACATTTTCTTCTTCTATTATCTTTGTTGTTTCCTCTTCAGTCTTAGCAACAATTGTTTTCCTATGATTCATTCCTATGTTTTCTGGGCAATCATAAGCTCTGTGTCCCAGCTTGTTACATCTGTAACATCTCAATTCTCTTCCTCTGCCTCTACCTCCTCTTCCTCTAGAAAAACTCCCTCTGCCACTTGCATCGCCACCTATGGGTGCATGCTGACTTGAGCTATTGCTAGCTCCATCTCTAGGTGTTGTAGATCTCCCTCTACCACCTTGAATTCCCCTCCCTTGGAAATTACCTCTATTCCTGGTAGATTGCTTCCTCATGAGTTTTTCTTCGGCCTTCAATACCATCTCATAAGCCTCTTCTACTATTTTAGGAGACAATACACTTATCTCATCTTGGATCTCCATTCTGAGTCCACTTACGTATCTTGCAACCCTCTCATCTGTATCTTGGATTTGTCCTGCTTTTATGCTTACTTTGTAGAATTCCTTTGTGTATTCCTTTACTATCATAGACCTCTCTCTAAGATTTTGCATCTGTCTAAACAATGTATGCTCATAATCACTTGGAAAAAACTTACTTTTCAATTTTTCCACCATCCTATTCCAATTATTAATTGGTTGTCTATCTAGCCTTCTTCCTTCTGCCTGCACTCCATCCCAACAAAGTGTTGCATGTTCTTTCAATTTGGTAACAACAAACTTAACTTTCTTTCCCTCTTCTGTTTCTTCATAATCGAAGAATTTCTCCATGTCATTTATCCAATCTATCAATTCCTCGGCACTTAAGCTTCCTATATAAATTGAAACTTCCAGTCTAGGCTTAGATGTGGACCTCAATACTGACTTAAAGAATCTCATCTCAGGAGTTACATCTGCAGGTTCCTCTTGTTCTGTAGCTTCAGCTTCAGGTTCACTAACATCTCAAGCATATGTATCTCTTCCCATTTCCATTGTTTCTAATCTAGCCTGCATCTGTTACATAACTTCCAACACTTCAACATTTGTAACTGGTCTTCCACTTCTACGATCACCACCTCTTCCTCCAAATTTGAAGGCCATATAGGTTTCTTTTTCTAATCCTTGAGATCTTGTTCAATGTCAATAAGATTCTCTAATACCACAACTAGTGGCCTAGGTGTAGGTGTAATGGATAATTGTTCAAATCCTGAAATGATCTCCTCAAGTGCAGGTGGAAGTTCTTCTCCAATTTCCCTTGGAGTTTCAGTCATCTACCTCCAAATTTAGCTATTTCTCTAGAAACAACCGAAATGCTAATCTTACCTGAAAACTAGCAGAAACTCCACTTATCGGAACTCAGAGAAAATAATGTTTTTGTGGATAAAGCTCCTTGGCTTTGCAATCTGAATTAAACCTCGTAGACGTTTACTGCGTGACCACAATTGGATCATGACCTCCCCATCAGATGACTACAATTGTCCGGATTTCAATGTAATTAAGCCACACTTGAATTTCTCATCGAGTCCGAAAATTTTATTAACCCCCCTTAACTTTTCCATGTGATATTTGTTGGATCTCGCTCCTCTGATCAAACGACCAAAATAAACTATACTATTAATCTAGTTTAATAAAATATCACATTTGGTTTTTTGTTAAACCTCGACCTTGACTTGCACACGACTACCATTGATCTAACGGTTCTATCAATCAGACAACTCTACGCTTCTCTAGTGTATTCATAGTTTATCCGACCTTTTCCTCCTTCTGCTATGACTTTAGTGCTTCCTCCACGTATAGCGGTTCACTAAGGAATTAAAAATTTAGGTAACCTAAAACACTGTACTTTGAAAATATTCAATTTATCTTAAGACACAGTGAGTGACGAACTTAAATTCAATAACACGAGTTCATATAGAATTCTAATTCTACCGACCAAATGAAAAGTGACAATACACAATGATATTTCGAAGGAACTCCACCCTCCGGGATTGACCAATTATGCAAGAATACACAAAGATACAGAAGTATTTCAATCCTTTTCCAGTCTAATTCAAATCCAGGCAAATCCTCTTACAATTGTTCAAAACTTACATAAATACATTACATCCAACAATCTGATCCTCAATCTATGGATCGAATCTATCTAATCCTAGGAATTACCTAAATTTCTTGATATTCTCCTCGAGAAATTCAACTAAGTCTGAACTACTTGTATTAATTACAAAATTACTCAATAACTATATTCTAACTTAATTCCAATCTAGAAAAATTTGTAAATTGATAGCTAAAGGATCCCACTTCTTTGCTTGTATATTGTTTTTGGATGTTTGGAATAAAATGAAGCCTTTTGTCTTTAAGCCTCATGCTCCTGCATCAAAATCAATATGGACAAGATTTAAAATAGGAAGGCCTTTGACCATACCTATTTTCTGTAATAGCAGCACATCATTGAAGTTAATATGGACGAACCTCTGATGCCATAAGTCCACTCTAGAAATGGCAACTATGTCTTCTCAGTAATTTTTTAGTGTAAGATCTACGAGAAAAGGTATGAAAAAATATTGCGTGGTCTTCAAGTCTCACTGAAATTTCTCCTTCTAAATTGAAAAAATTAACTCTTTGGCTAGAATAGTCCTAGCAAATGAGCTTGAAAACTTTATGTGAGTAATACAACTACAATGTTGCATGAATTTTTGTTTTCCTTATGCAAACAGGAATTTGACTGCTAATATCCATCACTTCCAGTTGCCCCATTACTCCCAATTGCAAATCCATTTTTCCATATCCACATAGTACGACAAAATTTGCACAACCCTCTTCAAGGAAAAATTCTTTACGAAAAATTCCATTGCTTTGGAATAAATCGTGAACATAGTGGATTTTCTCTTGACTTTTCAGTGTTTCATGGACTTCATAATGTAAAGTCTACTTGGATCTGATGTTAAATTTCTATATGGTTGTGCAATTGCAAACAAAGGAGTGTAACTTTTCAATTCAGAGACCTTGAACATCCCTTTTGATATATTATAAATCATGCCCCTACAATTTTGAATATCAAATTCCCAATTAGATATTAGGGACTCAACCTGGAACAAATCTTCATGGATTGTAGCTCCATTTTTTATGAATTCAATTTGAATGTGTATAATCCTTTATCGAGGCTCAGTAACCATTATCAAAGACTGATTATGCAGGCTATAAAGGTAAAAACAATATTTCCATGGTAGCTGGCTCATAATGAGCTCAACATCATTGTCATTTTTTAAATGTAGACACTGGTTCACAAGGGGCTGGCCATCATTACCAATAATCTAAATTTAGATTGAACAAAACTATATAGGTGCCATCCCTAGCTATATGAATAACACAGTGTGCTATGTGTTATCACCACTTCTTTTGTATTACCTAATCCATTAGTGAATGTAGCTACATGATACTCTTGAAAAATATTTGGTGGCTTTTTTTATTGCTACCCAACTCTCAGTCATGGAGGAGATCAAAGTTGTTAAAAGAGGATTAATCCCTTCCCATTATCCCTTTTCGTTGGTGTTCATGAGGTTGGACCTCACTTCTTAAATCCATTGCACTGGTAACTATGTCTCGTCGTGCCCATAATATATGATTTGTTGGATTTTCTTCCCCATGCCTCTTAGTGTTTTCCATTACCTGTTGTTGTCCATTTTCTCCCCTCTGTTGTAAATTTCCTACCATTGTTTGATAGTGATCTTCTTTATTATTTTCCTTCTACCTTTTGGTGTTTTCCATGGCCTCATGCTATTCATTTTCTTCCATATGCTATAAATTTCTAACCATTATCTGATCACGATCTCCTTTACTATCTTCTCTTTGCCTCTTATTGTTCAGGTGATATGCCCTGGAAATCATTAATTCATTGATATTTCTTCACTTGATTTTATCTTATTCTCCAACTCCAGATAGTTACAAATAAAAAGGAACACTCCTTATATAAATAAGGCACCTCTATTTAAATACCATGTACCCATACAGCTTCAAGATGGACATCATAGTCAAACCATGGGGAGATATAAGAGATGCTCTAAAAAAAATCAACAAAACATCTTGACAAATTAAGCTCTCGTGAATAAAGTGTAACTACACAAAGGTGTGGTCATGAAAGACTAATTACATTGAGTGTGTAATGAAAACATATTTCTGGCATGTTTTTAATGCTACCAAAACTCAACACCTTCCTCAAACTCCACAACCCTTGTTACAACATTTCCACTATTTCTTGTAACTATGAACTCAAAACATTCTAGTTGAGCCCATAAAATCAAAGTGTCCAATCTCATTCATTTACAATTTGTATAAACTAAATTTTCATTGAAATATACATATATATATAGCATTCAAAATCTATGAATCCACTTATAGAATTTGTTTTTATGCTCAGTGTTCACAAAACTAGTCATTACACAGATTTAAAATTCAGCAATAGAAGAATAGTTCAACGTGTTCTGATCTGGGGCACTTACCATCACGCGCAAATATACACTAGTGTGAAATAAATCACAACTAGCCATATGGGGATATGTGGCACAATAAGTGAGTTTATGAGATGAATATGTAGTCAAAGAAGAGGATAAGTACATCAACAACTTGGTCCAAGCGAACATAACCAATTTGATAAGTATAGATATTTTACATTTTGGAAGGTTTTTCTGTATATGGGTTTAAATTGTGTAAAATCATGATGCTAATCTTGCAACTATTCATTGGAATCACAAGTGTTTAGTCTATATTCGCCCAAAAAGTTTGCCAAAATAATTTGTGGGTACAAAATTTATGAACTTAACACCTAACTGATTTATAATAACATATAAAAACCTCATAATTGAGTCCAACAACTCGGAATGAGTGGTCAACAAGATTAAGTAACCCCTGCATGTAAGAGGATATTTGGATGAACACAAGTCTGCTCTCCAATAATTCTCCTTGGCTCACAAGCCCACGATGTGCAATATCTGTCATTTTCCAATACATTGACACATACTCCAATATAATTCCATGTAAAAATGCTTATATCCCAATGTATATGAATCTATTGTGAGATAATATGTCATGAACCGAAGTGTTCCCTCATAGAATGATCCTTGGGGTATAGGTCAATGTTGTTCAGTCTTTATCACTGTTCAATACATTGGCATGTATTCAAATATGCCATGTAAAATTCCATAAATCCAAATGTATATAAATTTGTTTTTTAGATGAGTCTTTATCATTGTCCAATACACTGACACATATTCCAATATTCCATGTAAAATGCCATAGATCCATATATAGATAAATCTATTTCTGAGATGATATGTCAATTGAAGCAAGTGTGCCCTCCAAGAATGACCTTTGGGGTACACACCCACATTGTCATTATCCAATAAATTGGTACATATCCCAATATGCCATGTAAAATGACATAGATCCCAATGTATGTAAATTTATTGGGGAGGCCACAATTTCTCCTCAAAAATAAGATAAATTTCTAGGATGATTTTGAAAAAATGGGATGACACATTTTGTAAATGGGTCAACTTTCTAGATTTTGGGTGTAACGGTTATTGGTGGTGTTGAATCCATTTCCACCAACTCCAATATTTTTTAAAATTTTTCTTCTTGATGGCGCTAAATCTATTTCCACCAATTCCCATATTTCTTTAAAATTTTCTTCACTTTGGTGGAAAATATGGCCTATAAATTTATTTCTAAGAATATTTGTGGTTATATACTAAATTGACACATATTCCAATATGCCATGTAAAATAGCATAGTTAAAAATGTATATTAATCTATTTGTGAGAGGATATGTCCATAAACGCAAATGTTCCCTCAATGAATGCTCATTCACAACAAATCCATGAAATGGAGGTCCAATATATTGATACATATTCCATTGTAACATTTAAAATGACATAGACCCAAATATATTGATGAGCCTTGGTATTGCAACAATAATGTTGCAACTCCCAAGGCTAGTGAATTTAATTATCAACCCAGGCTTTTTACAAAGTTAAGAGGTATCACCACTGTATGTGCAACATACAGTGTGTCCTTCCTTTGTTTTCATGATGTAATGGAGTCCAGGTAATGAAATCAAATCCTAAACTAATTGTAGAAAATGAAATGGTCGAAATGGAACGTTAAGCTATTGCCAAAAAGAAAATACAAGGAAAATACCTATTCTAATTGCATAAAGATCATGAACTAAATGTAAACAAAACCTAGCTTAACCATATTTATCACATGTCATTATTTAAACTAACTCAACATGGAATCTTATATAAGGAGTATTAATTGTTGCATGCATGTGCTAATTAAGAAATAAAAAGAACTATTTTTCTTTATCTTTTCATTTGATGAATGTAAATGCTAATCTTCACTTGTTCTTTGGCAGGGAAGACAAGGATGGAGGAAGAGGGTTAAAATGGTATTTTTTGCATGGAGGTCAAGTAGGGGCCTAATCCTAGCTTCAGTGATGATTGTTCTCAATTCGGTCTCAAAAAATCCTGCTAGAGGATTTCCTAGAGGAAAACTATAAGATGTCTACATGATCCCATGTTTTACTACACGAAGAGGCTGAGATATTAGGAAGTAGTATAGAAGATGGAATAAAGCTTGAGAAAAGTGGATAATGGGATAATAGGACTTGAAGGTGGTGGACACTACCCAGAACTCAAGCAAGGGCTTCAAGATGGTTGGATTGTCTTAATGTAAATGATAATTTTTGCTTAGAAAACAAGAATTCGGATTAAGATTGTAGTGGATTTTGGAGACATGGGTGGATAAGGCTTGGATGAGGAAAACGAGATGAATTCTCCCTACAATGTAGAAGCTCCTACAAGATGAAAGAAAAGGTGAAAGAATAGAAGAGTTGAGACAAAGCTAAAATGTATGAGAAAAAGAGGACTCAAAAGAGAAAGATATTCTACTCTAAGGAGGACATTTAGTAAAATGAGTCCAATAGTGAAGACTTATCTAAGGGATAACAATAGGAGTGCACACTAATGACATTTGAGTGTGAGACTAAGTTGGAAGAAAAACCAATTTCTCATAAAGGAATGGTGGAACTAGAGGAAGAGGAGGTGATGAAGACTGAGAAGAAGAGAAAGCTACTAAAAGAGAAACTCTTGAGAGGTGAAGAAAGTATGTATAACTCCAATAATGAAGAATTTATAAATTATAAAGTTAATCTAGAAGAGACTCTCGAGCTTAAGGATATTTTAGTTTAACAATTAAAGGATAAATAAAATAGTTATGATAGACTCGAGGATGAAAATGAAGCACTAAACCTAGAGGGGTCAAAATGTTAAAGAATGGCTAGTTTAGATGCAGATGATGAAGTTGTCATCTCTCTAAAAATTCATCTTGAAGAATCAAGGAGAAAATAGGAGCTTATTATAAACTAGATAGTTGAATGGGAAAGGAATTATCAAGAACTTGAGGAACAAGTTGAATCTTTGAGAAAAGATATTATGAAAATCAAGCCTAATATAGATTTATAACTTATATTCACTAAAGGCTCGGAATAGTTGGTTGATACCCTCATCTCATAAAGTTCATGAGCATGAAAAGTTAGTCTAAGATATAAAGAGTCTAAACAAACTTCAAAAAGACAACAAAGTTACAAATCCATGAAACAACGAGACTTG